>CM017470.2:7636581-7920812 GCA_007827005.2 Populus simonii | reverse complement strand
AATGCGGAAGAAAAGAGCCATCCGATTGACTTCTGCAAGTTCCATATGGCCATCTCTGAAATTTCCATCCATGATCTTGACAGCCATTGCCATTGCCAAATTGCTATTTCTTGACGTTGCTGGTATCTCATTCATCAATGCAAGTACCTGCCCCATATAAAAATCTAACAGCAACTAAACAATGTTGTGCATATAATTGAAATGTTATGACAAATGTACATGATCTTCAATTATTTTTGTATGAATCATGTCCAAGATACGTGACACTAACTTTTTAGGGTTTGAACTCAGTCCATATCCTCATTTATTTTCTAGATATTTCAGGATTTTATATCGAACTCGACAAAGTTTGACAGGACTTGAACTTAAAAACATGCCGCCGAATACTTCAGGCTCAAAATTCCCACCTCTTATTTCTCCAAGACGGCCTTCAAACACGTTCTGTCCGTTCCTTGTACAGGAAAATATGTAAATTTATAGTTTTGGTGCCCCTCCTCCTTTATAATTTACATATTTTCCTGTACAAGGAACGGACAGACGTGTTTGAAGGCCGTCTTGGAGAAATGAGAGGTGGGAATTTTGAGCCTGAAGAATGTTTGTTTTACAAGAGGTGGTGTCTCGTGTGTTGCGTGGCAATAGTTCTAATAGGAAATGTTGCATGCAAACCACTTGGCAACTATGTGTAAAAAGCAAAAGGCACCCATCATTCGATGGCAATCATTGGCATGTGATCACTCTTGGATTCTTATTACCTATAATATAATTATTAAATGGTATGGTGTTGTTTACCTTTACTGTTTTTGATGTTAATCCTTTTTAGATTTTATATTTTTCAATTTGATTATCAAATTTTTTTAAAATGATATAATCTTTTAAAAAACAATTAATTTTAAATTCTTATAATTAAAAAATATAATTGAAAGAGAAAGCATCGAAATGAATTCAAATATATGCCACTAACTAAATAAACAGTCTCAAATGTATCTCTTGCAATTAAATAATCATGAGTGCATGAATCAATTTGAAATATTATTAAAAAAAAACTAATTGTTGAGATACAAAATAAAAAAATTATGGAGCATTAAACTTTAGCAAGAGAGGATGATAGTGAAAAGAGGGGAAAATTATGGAACATAAAGGCGTGGGAACCATGGCCAATTTTTTTCTCTCACAAAAACAGGAGATTCAAAGGATTTTGATTACCTTATACGAATTTCACTTTTTTTTTTCTTTCCTTTTTTTGGTGATTTGAAAAAGAATATAAATCTGGTCCTCGTTTTTATTAAACCTCTTGCTAAAGAATATAAATTATGATGATTTTTTTAAAAATATGCCAAATAAAAAATATTTACTAGCATCATTCATCTATACTTCCATCAATGACTTAATTCATATTACTGACAAAATTAACCTGAGATGGTGTACATATAGTCAATGGTATTTTCTATAATTTTTTTCAAACCCCATTCGAGAGATTAATTCATCACTGATTCTGTCTGTAATAGTAGTGGCATTTCATGTATTTTTTTAAACTCTCTGAAACTTTTCAATAGATTTAGTCTGTCGCTAATTCTGTTAGTAATTTATTTAATATTTTTGGAAATATTTATATAAAAAGCAAAAAAAAAAAAAAAAAGAAAAAAAACTAAATAAAAAAACCAAAGATTTTTACAAGTTTAAAAATTATTGATTTGAATACAATTCATCTAGAGAACAAAGCTGAAGGAGGAGGAGGAGGAGGTGAATCTACGCCGGGACCGGATGGGCAAGAAGGTGGACATGCACCACCGAGGTTAATTTGATATAAACAGCTTCATATACAATCATCTAAGTTTGATCATCTCAGCATTAAATCGTTTTATCTTAGTAGTAAATCGATCGAGTCGTCTAAACTTGAACTTGTTCTCGTATAATTGCCAATAAAGTTAGGGATTAGGAGACTAAACCCGATTGAGAGGAACCAATAGTCTATATATTACAGTCCATCCACACATCCTTGACCTTAATGTTTGAGATACCATAAACTTAATTTCTATTAGGTCCACTAGACGATCCAACCTCTAACCACAACTCCAAATCAAGTTTCAGATAGGTTGAAGGATCGTCCCTCTATCTTTCATGCAATCGAGTGGTATATGTTTCTTAGAAAAAAAACCAGTCGGCTATTTTTAAAAAAATAATAACTTAAGAAAAATATTGTTGAAATTCAACTATTCATGAACTTCTGAGCTTGGCTGTTCACGAGCTGCTGCACCCTTTTCTAGTGGTCATTATTTTCATATGAGTTTCTACAAAAAGCTTCATCAATCTTGGTTTGCGTCGAAGAACCGTAACCTACAAAAGAAAGCTATTGTTAGCTAAATATTTTTCATATAAAACAACAATTTTAAAAAGTTGGATGTAATAAAAAAGAATTTTATTATCTGTTTTGCATGTGAAACAAACAGAATGGCTTTATTGATGTGAGTGGTAATTAAACCATGAATATCCTTATTCTGGTTCTGGGCACCGAACTGTGATCACGACATAAAACACTAAGACATCACACACTAGATATAAGCTTTCCAAATAGCCTCCAAGATGTGTGGAGGTTTAAAATCCCTTAAAATGACTGTGTCTCCCTGGCCTGAAAGACCTCTTTCTTTAACACACACACACACACACACACACACACACACACACACACACACATATATATATATATATATATATATATATATATATATATATATTTGCCTCATAACAGAGATCACGCAATCTATATGATAGAAATAAATTATCGGTTAAGAAAATAAAAATGAAAATGAAAATGAAAATTTTAACATTTAAATAAAAAATATAACATTTTCAATTCAATCTTACCTAGTTACGCAGTAAGTCTTCCAAACCCTCCTGGCAACAGTACTGTCATCCCTATCTCAGTAAAAGTTTTCCTTGCACATCAAAGTTGTAAAATAATTAGCTAATTAAAATTAAAAAGCTAATCGATAAAAAAATATTTATGTATAAACTAACTTGAGCTTTCTAAACAATGCATTAATCATAAGTTTTCATTCAAGATTTTTGGAACAAACATAATTCCTAAAACATACATCCCTCTCAAAATGGACACCTTCTCTTCGAGGTGGTATCGCACTCGGCGAGCTTGCATCAAGAGAGGTTGTTTGTGTCTATGCCTTAGGTGTCTGGTCATGGTCGGCACTAGTGACTCATGGTCATCAGAAACGCTGCTAGAAGAACTAATAACGTTCTTGTCCATATTATTTACTAATGATCTTCTCCTTGGAATCTATACAAATTAAAGCATGAAAAAAGGTAATAACATTCCTGTTAAAAAAAATTGGTAGCACCCCTTTTATTTGAAAGACTAACTAAAATTCATGTACCTACAAATACACATTAATAAATAAAGTCATAAACCAGTTAAGATTTCACATGTTTAAAGCTTTTGAGCTCGTGTGAATAATCTTCGTCTTCATCAAATTAAATCAAGTTAAGAGCACCTTAAGAGAGTGTTTACCTTTTCTTGTAGTTAAATTCACTATTATAATTTTGAACCATTTTTTAGTGTATTTTTAATATGTGAAATTTTGCATGCACAAAGAGACAAAAATGGTGTTTTGTATTTTTCATACTAAATTTACTTCCATCAAGGAATGTATTAGGCCATCCTCCCCCTAATTTCTTTTTCTACATTGTTACTTCACTAAGCTTTCCTTTTCAACTCTGACTTGGAGGGACCTTCAAAGTAGTGACGCAAATCACTTTTAACAACCAACAAATTCTTGAGAGCTCTTTATGTTAACGTAAATAACCACCTGAACGATGATGTTTTTTTGTTATAATATAAATATTATTGTACGTTTAAAATTTGTAATTAAAAAAAAACTAAAAGAACTCTTGAATTTATGATACCAAAAATCATTGTAGTTCTAAATATAAAATATTGTAGATTGCAACAGTGTTCCATCGTGTTTTTTTTTTTTTTTCTAATTTCATCCAGAAAAAAATCCAACACTTGCGGTTGATGCTTGGTTTAGCAAAACAAGATTCAATTTCAATGATTGAAAGTGACTGAAGCTTTAGCGACTGGATTCAAAAGCTACAAAAATGCTAAATCAGGGAATGATTTGAACGGAAGGGGCAAATGTTAAAAAAAATATTTTGGAGTCCAGCCCACAGAGTAGCACGAGCCACCATTCTAGCATAGCTTAAAACCCAACAAACCTTCAAACAAGTAGGAAAAAGAACATGAAAGAAATTGCAATCTAAAACAATTACAAGAGAAATTATAAGTATAGATGGTTTGAAATTTGACATTTTAACTTATAAGAGGTGTAAGTTTGGATCTAATTAGAATAGAGCATGGAATTTATGAATCATATGGACCCGTACTGATGGGAATTGGTTTGGATGTTTTCTGTTGTTTGGATTTTGAACAAAGTGAAATTGAAAATTCAAAGTGAAGATATTCAAAAGACGGCTAAACACTTGCAAACAAATAAAAAAGCAGAGTGTATTGATTTATGTTTTTTAATTTGAAATGTTGCACGACATGTAATTACAAAGCATATGTACATAGCCACAAATGTCCAAAACAATTGTTCTCATCCTGATGGTGATTTCATGCAGTATGTGTTTCGACTCCAATGACAGCATCATCAGGGATGTACTTGCTCCAGAACCAATGTGCCTTCCATACAGCGTTCATTTCTTCAATTGGGACATTCTTCGTCTCAGGCAAGAAGAAGTAAATGAAGATGGTCATGATAACAACAAAGCCAGCAAAGAACAAGAAGAGACCAAACTTGAAGTGGCAGAGCATGGTTAGGAAGAACTGGCCAATGAAGAAAGTGAAGAACATGTTGACTGAGACATTGATGGCTTGCCCTGCTGATCTAATCTCAAGAGGGCAGATCTCACTAGGCACCAACCATCCCAATGGACCCCAAGACCAGGCAAATGCTGCAACATAAGCACATATCAAGAACAGTACAAAGTTGGCTGTGCTACCTGACATTTCTCCTACACCATTTGTCCCAAAGTTGATGGCTATCATGACTGCAACAAGTATCTGCAATCAAGTATGCATATTCAATGAATCAGCATGGATCCAACGTGAATATAGTAAACAAATTGGTTAAGGTTATCATATTAAATACCTGGCAAATAATCATCTGAATGCCTCCTTCAAGGAACAAAATTCTCCTCCCAAACCTATCAGCTGAGTAGATGGAAACAGCTGTACAGACAACATTAACCATGCCCGTGATGACTGCAGACATAAGTGAAGCATCATCTCCGAAACCCAAGGTCTTAAAGAGAACTGGTGCATAAAACATGATGACATTGATTCCAGTAATTTGCTGGAAGAATGGAATCAATGCGCAAATGACAAGTTGAGGCCTATATCTTGGCTGCAAGATGTTTTTCCATGGATGTTCCACTTTCTTTGCAGCCTCACTTGCGTCCACGAGGTCTTGGAATTCTGCTTCAACATTGTCCGCGCCACGAATCTTTTGCAACATTTTCTTCGCTTTCTCGGGGTAGCCTCTCTCTAGGATAGAATTGGGAGTGTCTGGAAGGAAAAACGATCCAACAACAATCATTACAGCGGGGACAGCCGCAAGAGCCAAAGAAATTCTCCAGCCATATCCGTCTTCGATCTTTGATGTTCCGTAGTTAATGAGATTTGCAGCAAGGATACCGATTGTAATGGCCATTTGGAAACCGATGTTAAGGGCTCCTCTAATCTTTGCTGGTGCCATTTCAGACAGATAAATTGGAACCGACTGTGTAGAACAGAGAAAATGAATATCAATATTCAACGTTATAAACATTTCAAGTAGAGAAAGAAAACACTGAGAGAAACAGTTACCTGATTGGCAAATCCAACACCAACACCAAGCAACAAACGGCCAATGATAAGCATTGCTACATTTTTTGCAGCACCGTTAATAATGGCACCAACAAGGAAAACTAACCCTCCACACAACATGGAGATTTTACGGCCGAATAATCTAGTTACCGTAGAGGAAAAGAAGGAAGCTACCAAAGCAGCAAGGTAGAGGGAAGACGTGAACAATTGCAACAAATGGCTATCAAATTTGCAGTACATATTGTCATGACGTTCTTCCTTCTCTTTATTGTACACGGATGGGAAGAATTTCTTGAGAAACGAGTCCATAGAAGTCACACCACCTGCAACGTTGTACAAAATAATCCAATCATTAGTACTTTAAGACATAGACGTACGTGATTCATCGGCACTACAAGAAGATAATTAAAAGGTGTTCCATTTATTACCTGAGATACCAATGTCATAACCAAAATGAGACCGCCCATTGCAGCCACCAAACAGGTGATGATAACGAACGTTGTGACGCCACCTTCATAGTTCCTCCCCCCACTTTGCGCAACGAAACCTCCTCCTGCCATCTCTATGCAATCTGAAATTGTACTTTCTTTTGCCCTCTAGATTGACAAAAGAAATGGTTTATCTCAGATGCATTACAAACTATTGATTACTCAAGCTAGCTTTATAGAGTTTTCATGCCAGCAAAATAGGTGGATAAAATTTGACATTTTTCCGTGTCTCATTGTCCTCCATTGATTTTTTGCTTTCCTTGTGCCATCTCATGCCATGTTGTTGAGTGATAAGCTTAATTGTAGGATAGAGTCTTTGTCCAGCTCAAAACTACTAGCAGATTACAAACTAAAAAGATCCCTAACCACTGGAACAATTTCTATATTTGTAATTGTCCTTAATCTCTAGAGATATTGAATAAGTAGCCAGGTTTGGATAGAACTTGAATGGTAATTAGGGGGCCGGGGTGTTTATTTTGAGATAAACGTTTTTGAGCACTTCAGCTTGCACAGCCTGTTTCTTAATGGATTTCAGAATGTAAAAATAGTAATACCAATAAGTTTCATTACAAATATTTACATGGGTGCCATATCAATATTATGTCTTTGGCTCTTCTATATGGTGACACCATCCTTATCTTTTTCATCCCTGGATATAAGTGAGATGTTGTCTTAATTACCAATAAGTTCTTAATGTTTCATTCCTTTTTTCTTTCTCTTTTTTGTATAAAGATCATTAATAAGGTATCATTACCTTTAAGACCATAAACACTATCTCCAAACCAATTTGTTGAAGAATAGACACAAATAAAAATCACAGAAATCAAGTGAAAATGAAGAAAAGGTGTCGCAAGATATTGTTTGGGTCGGTGTTGCACATGCAATTGATAAAAGGTTGAGAACAGAATCCTGGCAAGACATTCAAGAAGTACTCAATGCCAATCACTATCAAATTTAATACTCTTATCGACATAAATTTCTATTGGTATTTACACTACCAATCCATTAGTGCACTTGTTACCGACTGACTCACAGACATAAATAGTCTGTCGAAAAAACTCTCGTCGGTAGTTTATGGACTGTTGGTGAGTCCGCGGTAACAAATATACCAATGGATTTACAGGTGGATAAAGCACAAAAACTATTACCCAATAATAGTGGTATTTGCAGTAATTATTTTTCAACTCTCTATAGAATATACTGATGGAATTGTGCCATATTTTAAAAATATTTTTCTACAAAAATATATTGAACACAAGTAGAAAAATAATTAAAATCAAATAAATTATTATAAAAATTAAATATTTATTACAAATTTAAACATTTGTACATTCAAATACAATAAATCCAAAATAGAGGTGGCGTTGGAGGTGGGGGAGGTTGGTCGCCGCCGGGACCGTGGGGTCAATTAGGGGGTGCACATGAACCACCAATCTGTGATCTCATCTTCATTACCAATCGGCAAAGTTCTTCATAACCAGTAGTGAGTCGTTCATATTTATCATTACAATGGGTCATCTAATCTTATACCCGTTTTTGAGATCATTAAGATTGAGAGACCATTGTTGAGATCTTGCAAAGACAATACAAAAGGATAACCAAACCCTAGATGAAATGCATCCAAAAATGTCTAAGAGTGGCAAGAAGGTGAATAAGATTAAAAGAAGAAAGAGAAGTTTTTCAACCTTTGCAGATTCTTATGTAGACTTCATGCCTATGCTTGCCTACAAACTTAGACAAACTTGATTGTCAATATCATACAAATGCATGTATTCTAACTGGAGACTTGGCTGCTTTTATTTTTTCATTTTTTTTCTCAACTCATGTATTTTCAACTCATCATGTTAACCCAATAGAGTCGCCATTCTATCGTATGTGTGCGGTGTTGCAACTATCGTCCTTCCAGGCCGGGATTTTTGTGGTGATGGGTGGAAAGAACAAAGAATTCTTGTTTCTTATCAGTAAAAAAAGATGGAGTCGACATCTAGTATTTTAGTCACTCGGAATCCTAACTAATCTCAGAGTCTAGATAAAGGGACTAGTTGTATATAGGGAGGACATATCACCCCTTGTACACCTTACCTAAGGTAAACTTCATTGTTTATTTGTCTGATATAAACTAAGATATCATTGTGTTTTCTAACCATTGGTCTGTTTAAGGTTTAAGAAAAGTCATTCTCGGTAAGAAGTTTCTTATATTATCAGGTTAAAACTTAACCATTCTAATTTCAAAACATATAAATAAAAGAAAGTGTCTTATTCAATATTGTGAATACGTCTTACGCATAAGTTCATAATCTCATATATCAAAAGAAAACAATATAATTTTCTTGGTGTTTTTGAAATATAGACCAAGTTCTCATGACTTTAATAAACTAGTTATTGAAATGAAAAATACATGCAAATATATCAACAAAACTATTTTTCTTGAATTTTTGTATTTAAAGATGCTAAATCATGTCTTGTATTTTTTTATGCTATTATGATTTCTTTTCTCAATTTCTAAGAGACTTGGTGATATGCACATAAATAAAAACATATTTTTGCATTTTTTTAATAAGAGAAATTTTTTTTTATAATTTTCTGAAATTTTCAAAGAAAATTGAGTATATTTAATACCGGGTCAACATCTTACACTATAAGTTTATAGCTAAAATATTAAATAAAATGGTTGGAAAACACTTTTGGGACCCAAAAATAATTTTAAAATGGTCCTTGAATATTTTTAGAATTTTTTGGAAATTTTTTGAGGTTAGTTTGGAAAAAAAAACACAAAAGCAAATAAGAAAATATACATTGCTGAAAAATTAGTAGGACGTGTTTGGGAATCACACCCTTATCCAAAAATCATAGGCTTAAAAAATGCCTTAAGACCATGTTTGACAAACACGTCTTAAGAATAAAAAAAGATGTTTTTTTCATTTGCTAAAATTTCATCTAGCCAAACATGACCTTATGTTGATTGACTCAGCCCATCAAACATGCAGAAAGATGCAATGTGAAAACCTAAAACATAATCATGCATCAAACAACTAAAATGAACTCTGATATGAACAAATCGACCCTAACAACAAAAAAACCTTAAACCCAACATTTAAAAGTTTTAGGGATCGAATGAACCAAGATAAACTTTAAAAAACCACAAAAGGTGTAAAATGGTCATGTGTGTGCTATAGCTTCGATCAAAGCTCAATAAGGAGGTTAAAACATCAACACCTGAGAAAACCCAAATCTAGGTTCAAGAACATTCAAAGCCTAAACCCAGAAATGCATCATTTAAACCCAAAAAAGGCAAGAACAAACTGTAACCCAGAAAAAAGCATAAAAGCTTAACAATAAGACCGAAAAATAGTAGCAATAACTCAAGCACACTCATGCACACTTTAACAAACATAGAAAAACATCAACAAAAGCAGAAAATGAATGCAATAGTACTCAACTCAAGCTTAATAACAAACATACTTTGAAATCTAACAATATGAAAACATTAATCTGCCACATCTTTTAGGTTTCAAAAACTTGAACTCATGCTTGTTAAGACCTAGAAACACACCAAAATAACAAAAAAAAAAATGCAGGCTTAAAGTTAAACCTCCTAAATGATCCAACAAAAAACAACAACCAAACTAGTCATAAAACTTGATAAAACACTTTTTAAGCTAAGTTATATCATTATGTTAACATTCATAACACATCAAACTAAACATAATTGAATATGAACATGTGTATACATGTTAAATCATGGAATGGAGTGATATCATAAACACAAAACTCTATTGCATCTAAACTAACAACAGAATTATATACTCTAAAATGGATTTAAATATGGATTTATAAGCTAAAAAAGAAAGGGGGTGTGTGCTCATTGAGCTTCACCCCTCCATTAAAGTCTAAGGGTATACTTTAGTAAAATGATATAGCTTTCTCCTCTGGATTGTTGGCTTCTTTCCCTTTGATTTTCAACTCCTTTTTCCACATGAAACTAGTTTGGCTTTCATTCTTTCCTTCTCTCTCGATTTGGTGCCCTATTTCTCTACCTCCCCTCTTAATCACTTATAGGATTTCTTTATCAATTCTTTAGGTATTTCCTTTCTTTCTTATCTTATACTTTCTTTTCACCCCCTCTCCTTAAAGAGTAACTGCTTTTTTATATCCAAAATCCCACCAAAAGCTATTACTAAAACCATGATGGTTTCGCATAAAAAAGGGTGGTTTAGGGAAGATTCCTCCCATCATTTCATAACCTCCATAAAAATAGGGGTTTTGGTTCATTTTTTCATTTTGTGGGTTTAATTTGATCAAAAAAAGGCGACCAAGAAGTTATTCAATCAAGGAAGTTTTTCTTCTCCAGTCATGGTTGACTAAGTGTGCTATTTAGGAGATAACTGTATCCTTGTTCTACCCAAACCATGAATAACTACCCTTAGAAATAAACCACACTTGATTTGGAGGTCCAAAACTCCACATTCATTACTTGGAAGATTGGCCCTTCATCAACTTTAGTTTATCAATTCAGAGTAGTTGATCAAGGACAAGATGTTGTGTTATTCATTGAAACAAATGGGGTGTAAACATTTAATAGGGGTGGCTCATCCTTATAGAGGAGATGTTTCTTAGTCCATTAGTTGTGGTTAGATCCTCTGAGGAGGTCAGAGATGCCACATTCATTTGCCTGAAATGGCATCCCGATCAGCCTTCCTAGTTGGGAAAGATAATAAAACAGGGGTAGCTGACATGTCACTCAATCTCTTCATTAAAAGTGAGCGACATGTCATCTATTAAAACCCTAAAAACTATGGTTTTCTAATTGAGATATGAAAACTTCAATTTAGTCCTTGTTGTTTCAATTTGAGCTAAAACATCTTTAATTAAGAAAAAACTGACCAAGTTTATGCAATGAAACCCCTGTCTAAAATCAATTGAGATCCTTCAAGTCCAGTGCCTTTTACACAATAATGTTTGGTTTCTATTTGTTCAATTTAATCCTCAATTAAGCTTTAAAATTTGATTTTCTTTAATCTAGTCCCTGAAAAGGTTTGGTACAACCCCCAATGTTTCGCGCTTTTTGCAGAAAAGCCCTTGGTCTTAATTTTTTTTTTTAATTTAGCTCTCAATTAGCCTTCAAACTTTGAATTTCTTACAATTGAACCCTTCACTACCAAAATCTTTAGATTTACCGATGGATTTTTTCATCGGTATGTGCACTACCATTCCGTTGGTAAAACAATTACCGACGAAATCACCGATGGAACGTCTTCGTCGGTGAATCTTTCGTCGGTAATCTTTTATCCGTCAGTAAGTCCGTTAGTAATAAAAAAATATTATTACTGATGGATTTACTGACGGAAAAGCGAGAAAAAACAAATTTCATCCCGTCGGTAATTTCCTCGGAAACAAATCATATGCAATTCCGTCGGTAATTATTTTAAAAAAATATATTTTACAAAATTACAAAATAATTAAATTAACATAAATCAACACTCTATAATATATACTCAAAATGCTTGGAAAAAAGAATAAGAAAATCAACTCAAGAAAATTTGCAACAAATAAATAACACGAAAAAATAAATTCAACTAAAAAAAATCATATGAAATTTTTTTAAAAATCCTATAAATAAATCAACTAAAAATTGAGCTCATATGAAAAAAAATCCTACAACAACATTCTTACAATTATTAAGAACAAAAACAATTAAAAATAAAATAAAAAACAAATATAGTGAAAAAAACACGAAAAAAGAAGAATTGTTTTTTTTTTTACCTTAATGTAGTTGCAAGTGAAACTAATAAGAGAAAATTTTTTTTTGTAAAGTATACTAATTAAAAAAAAACTGAGAAGAAAAAAGGAGAAAGGAGAAGAAGACATACCTGAGCATGGAGGAGGAGAGAAGGAGTTTAGGAGAGAAGAGAAGAAAAAGAAGACATACCTGAGCATGGAGGAGAAGAGAAGGAGTTGAGGAGAGAAGAGAAAAAAAAGAAGAAAAAGAAGACATACCTGAGCATGGAGGAGAAGAGGAGTTGAAGAGAGAAGAGAAGAGAGAGAAGAAAAGAAAAAGAAGAAGAAGAAGACATACCTGAGCATGGAGGAGAAGAGAAGAAAAAGAAGAAGAAGAAGAAAGGAGACAAGTCTGTTGTGAAATTAAGGATTCTAGGCTTTTTATTCAAGTGTTTACTGACGTTTTTACTGACGGATAATTAAATATTAATATTTTTAATAATTCCGTTGGTAATTCCATCTGTAATATTTAATTTAAATTTTTAATTTAATTTAAATTTTTCAAAAAACCACTAAATAACACCCGCGACTTTTCAATCAATCGGTGATTTTGTCTGTAAAGAACAATAATTAACTGTGCAATTAGGAAGTGAATAGTTTCAGAACTATCTGTAAAATACTGACGAAATGTTCCGTCGATAATTTCCTTTGTAATTAACATGATAAATAGTGTTGATAGTTTACCAATGATTTTTCTGATGGAATTACCGACAGAATAAATTCTATCGGCAATTTCGTTGGTAAAAATAGCACGTCATTATTTTTTAGCTTTGTTTTAATTATTTTTTTCTCACTGTAATTCCCTCGGTAAATACCAAAAGAATATTTCTGCTGGTAAAATCCGTTGGCAATTTACCAACGAAAATATTTTGTCAATATTTCCGTTTGTATTTATCGATTTTCTTGTAGTGCTTGACTGCACAAATTTAAAATTTAAAATTTTTAAATATGTCCTTAATCTTTCAAACTTCACAAACTAATCTGAATTAGGCCTCTAAACTTGATTTTTCTTTAATTGAGTCCTTAATTGAATCATGTCAACCCATTAAAAGTTTAGTTAAGTCCTTAAATTTAATTAATTCTTCTAATTTTTTCCCAATTGATCTTCAAACTTAATTTTTCTTCAATTAAATATTTAAATAAGTCAATTAAATTTGTTAGAAGTTTATTTAAGTCTTTAGACTTAATTAATTATTTCAATTTTGGTCAAGTTTGGATTTCAAGCTCAATTTCTTCTTTTCTCCATCCCATCTTGTTAAAACATCCTAATTTGGCTATTCTTCTAATGTTTTATTATTTCTACAGCTTAAAAGCTTATCTTCTTGTGTCTCGAAAATATTTGGTACGAGGCACAAAAGAAAGCCAAAATAATATGCGAAAGAAAGAGAGTTTTCAGGTTGGAAGGAGGTGGCGGTTTGGAAGGATTTCAGATCACCGTATGTCTCAGAGGCTATGTGGGTGGAATATATTTAGCACGTGATGTCCAAATTTTTTGTGTCATGATCACACTCCAGTGTGGAGAACCAGAACTACATTTTCACGGTTTCATTACCACGCACACTAGTGGTTTTATTCCGTTCATTTTGCATGCAAAGCGGATGATAAGATTCTTTTTTAATTACATCTTTTTTTTATTTGTTGGTTTTTATAAATATATTTAACTAAGAACAATTTTCTCTTGTAAGCTACAATTCTTGGATGCAAACCAAGCCCGATGAAGCTTTTATGGAAATGCATGTGCAGATTAATGACCATAAAAAAAGATGCCACAACTCGTGAATATTGTTGTTTTCAACAAATTTTTTTCTTAAGTTATTATTTTTTTGAATTTGCTGACCTTTGTTTTCCAAGAATACATATAACACTTGGTTGAAAGAGAGATACAATGATAATACTTCGACCCATCCGAATCTCAATCCGGATTTGTGGTTAGAAGTAGGATCGTTTAGTGAACTCGATAGAAATCGGTTGCACGAACTCTCTAACACTACTATCGAAGACTTGTGGTAGGCCCTTAGTATTTTAGCCGTTGGATGCTTGCAATCCGTTCTGAGCACTCAAACTCTAGAGCTTAAGGTGATTTTAGACTAACAAGTTCATGCTCGGACGACCCATCTTGCTGCTGATTATGAACGACTCAATGCTTAAATGGTTGAACTCCACCGATTGGTAATGAATACGAGATCACAAAATGAGAGGTATATGTGCTCCCTTTTATTGACCCCATGATCCTGGTGAAAAGTCGTCTCCTCCTGCTCCAACACCTCTATTGTACATTAGTTGTATTTGAATGTACAAATGTTTAAATTTGTAATAAATATTTGATTTTTATAATAAATATTTGATTTTAATTATTTTTCTACTTTTGTTCAATATATTGTTTTAAAAAAATATTTTTAAAATACAGCACAATTTCATCAGTATATTTTAAAGAGTTGGAAAATAATTACTGCAAATACCACTATTATTGATGGTCCATCTTGCTGCTGATTATGAACAACTCACTACTGGTTATGAAGAACTTTGCCGATTGGTAATGAAGATGAGATCACAGATTGGTGGTTCATGTGCACCCCCTAATTGACCACACGGTCCCGGCGGCGACCAACCTCCCCCACCTCCAACGCCACCTCTATTTTGGATTTATTGTATTTGAATGTACAAATGTTTAAATTTGTAATAAATATTTAATTTTTATAATAATTTATTTGATTTTAATTATTTTTCTACTTGTGTTCAATATATTTTTGTAGAAAAATATTTTTAAAATATGGCACAATTCCATCAGTATATTCTATAGAGAGTTGAAAAATAATTACTGCAAATACCACTATTATTGGGTAATAGTTTTTGTGCTTTATCCACCTGTAAATCCATTGGTATATTTGTTACCGCGGACTCACCAACAGTCCATAAACTACCGACGAGAGTTTTTTCGACAGACTGTTTATGTCTGTGAGTCAGTCGGTAACAAGTGCACTAATGGATTGGTAGTGTAAATACCAATAGAAATTTATGTCGATAAGAGTATTAAATTTGATAGTGATTGGCATTGAGTACTTCTTGAATGTCTTGCCAGGATTCTGTTCTCAACCTTTTATCAATTGCATGTGCAACACCGACCCAAACAATATCTTGCGACACCTTTTCTTCATTTTCACTTGATTTCTGTGATTTTTATTTGTGTCTATTCTTCAACAAATTGGTTTGGAGATAGTGTTTATGGTCTTAAAGGTAATGATACCTTATTAATGATCTTTATACAAAAAAGAGAAAGAAAAAAGGAATGAAACATTAAGAACTTATTGGTAATTAAGACAACATCTCACTTATATCCAGGGATGAAAAAGATAAGGATGGTGTCACCATATAGAAGAGCCAAAGACATAATATTGATATGGCACCCATGTAAATATTTGTAATGAAACTTATTGGTATTACTATTTTTACATTCTGAAATCCATTAAGAAACAGGCTGTGCAAGCTGAAGTGCTCAAAAACGTTTATCTCAAAATAAACACCCCGGCCCCCTAATTACCATTCAAGTTCTATCCAAACCTGGCTACTTATTCAATATCTCTAGAGATTAAGGACAATTACAAATATAGAAATTGTTCCAGTGGTTAGGGATCTTTTTAGTTTGTAATCTGCTAGTAGTTTTGAGCTGGACAAAGACTCTATCCTACAATTAAGCTTATCACTCAACAACATGGCATGAGATGGCACAAGGAAAGCAAAAAATCAATGGAGGACAATGAGACACGGAAAAATGTCAAATTTTATCCACCTATTTTGCTGGCATGAAAACTCTATAAAGCTAGCTTGAGTAATCAATAGTTTGTAATGCATCTGAGATAAACCATTTCTTTTGTCAATCTAGAGGGCAAAAGAAAGTACAATTTCAGATTGCATAGAGATGGCAGGAGGAGGTTTCGTTGCGCAAAGTGGGGGGAGGAACTATGAAGGTGGCGTCACAACGTTCGTTATCATCACCTGTTTGGTGGCTGCAATGGGCGGTCTCATTTTTGGTTATGACATTGGTATCTCAGGTAATAAATGGAACACCTTTTAATTATCTTCTTGTAGTGCCGATGAATCACGTACGTCTATGTCTTAAAGTACTAATGATTGGATTATTTTGTACAACGTTGCAGGTGGTGTGACTTCTATGGACTCGTTTCTCAAGAAATTCTTCCCATCCGTGTACAATAAAGAGAAGGAAGAACGTCATGACAATATGTACTGCAAATTTGATAGCCATTTGTTGCAATTGTTCACGTCTTCCCTCTACCTTGCTGCTTTGGTAGCTTCCTTCTTTTCCTCTACGGTAACTAGATTATTCGGCCGTAAAATCTCCATGTTGTGTGGAGGGTTAGTTTTCCTTGTTGGTGCCATTATTAACGGTGCTGCAAAAAATGTAGCAATGCTTATCATTGGCCGTTTGTTGCTTGGTGTTGGTGTTGGATTTGCCAATCAGGTAACTGTTTCTCTCAGTGTTTTCTTTCTCTACTTGAAATGTTTATAACGTTGAATATTGATATTCATTTTCTCTGTTCTACACAGTCGGTTCCAATTTATCTGTCTGAAATGGCACCAGCAAAGATTAGAGGAGCCCTTAACATCGGTTTCCAAATGGCCATTACAATCGGTATCCTTGCTGCAAATCTCATTAACTACGGAACATCAAAGATCGAAGACGGATATGGCTGGAGAATTTCTTTGGCTCTTGCGGCTGTCCCCGCTGTAATGATTGTTGTTGGATCGTTTTTCCTTCCAGACACTCCCAATTCTATCCTAGAGAGAGGCTACCCCGAGAAAGCGAAGAAAATGTTGCAAAAGATTCGTGGCGCGGACAATGTTGAAGCAGAATTCCAAGACCTCGTGGACGCAAGTGAGGCTGCAAAGAAAGTGGAACATCCATGGAAAAACATCTTGCAGCCAAGATATAGGCCTCAACTTGTCATTTGCGCATTGATTCCATTCTTCCAGCAAATTACTGGAATCAATGTCATCATGTTTTATGCACCAGTTCTCTTTAAGACCTTGGGTTTCGGAGATGATGCTTCACTTATGTCTGCAGTCATCACGGGCATGGTTAATGTTGTCTGTACAGCTGTTTCCATCTACTCAGCTGATAGGTTTGGGAGGAGAATTTTGTTCCTTGAAGGAGGCATTCAGATGATTATTTGCCAGGTATTTAATATGATAACCTTAACCAATTTGTTTACTATATTCACGTTGGATCCATGCTGATTCATTGAATATGCATACTTGATTGCAGATACTTGTTGCAGTCATGATAGCCATCAACTTTGGGACAAATGGTGTAGGAGAAATGTCAGGTAGCACAGCCAACTTTGTACTGTTCTTGATATGTGCTTATGTTGCAGCATTTGCCTGGTCTTGGGGTCCATTGGGATGGTTGGTGCCTAGTGAGATCTGCCCTCTTGAGATTAGATCAGCAGGGCAAGCCATCAATGTCTCAGTCAACATGTTCTTCACTTTCTTCATTGGCCAGTTCTTCCTAACCATGCTCTGCCACTTCAAGTTTGGTCTCTTCTTGTTCTTTGCTGGCTTTGTTGTTATCATGACCATCTTCATTTACTTCTTCTTGCCTGAGACGAAGAATGTCCCAATTGAAGAAATGAACGCTGTATGGAAGGCACATTGGTTCTGGAGCAAGTACATCCCTGATGATGCTGTCATTGGAGTCGAAACACATACTGCATGAAATCACCATCAGGATGAGAACAATTGTTTTGGACATTTGTGGCTATGTACATATGCTTTGTAATTACATGTCGTGCAACATTTCAAATTAAAAAACATAAATCAATACACTCTGCTTTTTTATTTGTTTGCAAGTGTTTAGCCGTCTTTTGAATATCTTCACTTTTGAATTTTCAATTTCACTTTGTTCAAAATCCAAACAACAGAAAACATCCAAACCAATTCCCATCAGTACGGGTCCATATGATTCATAAATTCCATGCTCTATTCTAATTAGATCCAAACTTACACCTCTTATAAGTTAAAATGTCAAATTTCAAACCATCTATACTTATAATTTCTCTTGTAATTGTTTTAGATTGCAATTTCTTTCATGTTCTTTTTCCTACTTGTTTGAAGGTTTGTTGGGTTTTAAGCTATGCTAGAATGGTGGCTCGTGCTACTCTGTGGGCTGGACTCCAAAATATTTTTTTTAACATTTGCCCCTTCCGTTCAAATCATTCCCTGATTTAGCATTTTTGTAGCTTTTGAATCCAGTCGCTAAAGCTTCAGTCACTTTCAATCATTGAAATTGAATCTTGTTTTGCTAAACCAAGCATCAACCGCAAGTGTTGGATTTTTTTCTGGATGAAATTAGAAAAAAAAAAAAAACACGATGGAACACTGTTGCAATCTACAATATTTTATATTTAGAACTACAATGATTTTTGGTATCATAAATTCAAGAGTTCTTTTAGTTTTTTTTAATTACAAATTTTAAACGTACAATAATATTTATATTATAACAAAAAAACATCATCGTTCAGGTGGTTATTTACGTTAACATAAAGAGCTCTCAAGAATTTGTTGGTTGTTAAAAGTGATTTGCGTCACTACTTTGAAGGTCCCTCCAAGTCAGAGTTGAAAAGGAAAGCTTAGTGAAGTAACAATGTAGAAAAAGAAATTAGGGGGAGGATGGCCTAATACATTCCTTGATGGAAGTAAATTTAGTATGAAAAATACAAAACACCATCTTTGTCTTTGTCCATGCAAAATTTCACATGTGAGATCTTAACTTGATTTAATTTGATAAAGATGAAGAGCATTCACATGAGCCTAAACGCTTTAATCGTATGAAATCTTAACTTTATTTGATTTGTTGAAGACAAAGAGTATTCATACGAGCCTGAAAACTTTAACCATATGAGATTTTAACTTGATTTGATGAAGATGAAGATGAAAAGTATTCATGTGAGCCCGACGTGTGAGATCTTAATTTGTTTGGCCATGGAGATCTTTGGATCATGGCCTAGACTTGTAGAAATTTTAATGTTTATGAATTCCCTTTCAAGATTAATTTACTCTTTTAATTTTGGCACAATAAGTAAATTTATCTTCAATTTATCTCTTCTGACTTGGAATTATGGTGGGATCAAAAGTGTATCTAGTTTAGATAAGTACTTCTAAAGAGAAGTTTATCTCCTATCTCTTAGTATAACAAGGAAATTTTATATATATATACAACATAAATGTCCCCAAATAGTGTTGAAAATTTAGAGAAATCATATGAGAGCATTAAAATAACTAGGTATAAATCTTACACCTTTTTTTTTTCTCTTAATCTTTTAGAGGTTTTTTTTTTTGAGATTTTTTTCATTTTTTTAATTATTTTCTTATCTTTCTCTCTAAATATTATCTCATTTTTTTCATGAATTTTGACCTTTAGTTTTATGTATTTTATTGGATTCAAGAATTTAGAAGTATCTTGGGACACTTCTTAGCCAATAAACTTGGAGATTTAGACGAATCTTTTCAAAAGGACCCTCAAAGTCTTGGAGATCCCATGAATCTTTTTAAGTGGGATCTTTGTAAGCTTAAAGGTAAGGTGGTGATCCTTTCAGGTGGTCCCTTGTGATAGGAAACTTTGGTGAACCTTTTAAAAAGAAATTGCTTTGACACTTTAAACTTTAGTGAATCCTTTTGGAAGATTCTTGAGAACTTGAAACTTTAGTGAATTCTTTTGGAAGAACCTTGAGAACTTGGAACTTTGAGGACACTTGAATAGATAGATGGTTAGTCAGCATTATCTTGGACTCTTTATATATATATATATAGTCCATTGATTTTTGTTTTTCTACTATTGACCATTATTAGGAGTTTTTGAAGCGCATAGCACAGAAAAAATAAAAAGATAAATTAGTTAATTTATATGCTAATTCATAAAAACTTCATATTGTATATTAAAAGTTCAATTCAAGCTATAAAAAAAACAAATGGAAAGATACATTCATCTTAGTGCAAATAACCATCTTTGTAAAAAACAATCTTTTTTTTTAAGATAAAACTAAATATTTTCTCACAAAAATGTTCACTTTTGAATATAATGTGAAAAGAAGAATAAAAATAAATAAATGAAAGGTAAAAACACAGTTTTTTCCTCGACTTGTGATTGTTATTCCAAACAAAGTTTGCTTTAAATGCCATCTGGTTTGGTTTCCCTTCTCAATATCATTAGCACTACAAACCTTCGATGTTTTTTAACTTTAAAGGTTTTTCCTCCTTGGACTTAATTTCATCATTTGTCTTCTGCTGCTGATCACAAATTAAGTCAATTTAGGATGCTAACACTATCTCCTATTGTTGTAATCTTGAAATCTATTCCTCTATGGATTTCATTTGATTGGTGGTCTCATGCAATTTAAGTTGCAAGGAATCATTTCTACCTTTAAATAAAGATATGTGATCTCCACAAGTAATGATTTTCTCATCCTTTTACGAATCAATCATACTTTGGCTAATTTCCTAATTATGTGAAATAAGAATCCACATCCTTCAAAAAGATCTTTATCATATCCATAGAAGTTATAGGATCAATATGGAAGTACTTCAAGTGCTTAATATGTTTGGATGACTTAGAGGTCTACCAACCTCTAAGACAAGAGAGCTCACTCAATAAAGCATGCATGAATTCTTTCTAAAAAAAATCTCTAATAATCCAACTAACATGATAGATCTCATAATATCATCATAAATGAGAGAAGGCATAGGTAGGCCAAACGTTAAAGAAAAAATAAGCATCAACTTGGGTTTAGAAACATATGCATGCTTTTGAGACACAATATCATGCATATGAAACTCAAAAGTCATCTTTTCTTCACCATCATCTTTAGTTTCACGAGCAATACAACTTGAGTCTAAAATTCCCCCATCAATGTTGCTAGCTTAACCTTCATAAAGAGTTGAATGTGTGGTAGAAGATTCTACAACTGTTACAATCACTTTAGTGATATTATCCAACTTACTTGGAAGATTTGAATCTTAAATCCCTAAAATAGTTAAAAGGGGGTTGAAATTAGCTGAGATAAGTATGAAATATACATATAAGAAAAAAAAATCTTTGTCAAAAGCAAAAACAACTATGGAAAAATCAACCACCTCTTTAAGAAAAAAAATGAAGCAGGTAGATCAAAATTATTATCCCACTACACCATTAAACAGTTTTACCGACGAACTAATTCCGTCGGTGAAAGGCATGACCTCCTTCGATGAAATTATTACCGACGATCTCACCGACGGAATAATTCTGTCGGTATACTAGTCGTCGATAATTCCCCTTTCCATCGCTAATTCTGTCACAAATAAAAAAAAACCACCCACCGACGGAACACCGACGGTCTTACAGACGAATACGCACGCCAAAAAAAAATTTTCCCGCAAGAACATTATCGACGGACTACACCCGTCTGAATTGTCAACAGTAATTACCGACGGATACTCCGTCGGTAATAGTTATGGTAAACACCGACGGAAATATTCTGTCATTATTTATGGCATCGGTGGTAATTGTTTGGCAACTCTTTGTGAAATACCGACAGAAATTATCCGTCAGTAAAGCCGTTTGTATTTAAACACTAACGGCAATATTCCGTCGGTAATTATGGCATTAGTGGTAATTGTTTTGCAACTCTCTGTGAAATATCGACAGAAATAGTCCGTCGGTAAAGCCGTCGGTATGTATTTAAAATATATATAAAAAAATAATTTATTAATAGTAAAAAAGCTTAATAAACAAATAAAATTGGATTAAACATTAAAAATATAAAAATAATGTTAAATAATATTCATCCAAATATTCATTACAAATTTAATGTGTTTAAAAAACAAAATTAAACTAGAATAGCAGTGGAGCTAGAGGAGGAGGAGGCTAGTTGTTCCCGGGACCGTATGGTAAAAAAAGAGCTGCACATGTATCATCACTCATCTTTGATCTCATCTCCATGATAATTTGACGGAGCTGATCATAATTCGTCGAGAGTTGTTGATATTGTTGTTTCAAGGCAATGAACTCCTCAGACTGGGTGCTCGATACTAATGGAGAGCTCCTCACGGTTGAGACACTACGAGCTGACCGCAAGTTTTTGGCCGTAGTGTTAGAGAGCCCGTAGACCCGATTTTTTTCGGGTCCACCAAACAATCTCACCTCCATCCACAAATTTGGATCAAAATTTGGATGGATCGAAGGATTGTCCCCATATCTCTCCCTCAACCGGCTATTATAGGTCTCTTGAAAATTTTTAAAAAAATCATCATATGCAATTCAGGAAAATAATAACTTACAAAATAAAATGAATGAACAAACATACCACGAAGTGCTGAGCATGGTTGTCCACGAACTGTTGCACCCCCATTTGGCGGTCTTGACTCCGCACATGCGTCTCTACAAACAGCTCCATTGGACTCGGTTCACGTCCAAGAGACGCAGCTGTAAGGAAAAAATAGGTTGAAAGTTAAATATATTATAAGGAACGACAAATTAATTAACGATATATTTCATTAAAATTAATCTTACCATCCGCTTTGCATGTGCGATGAATGGGACGGATCCGCCAGTGTGCGTGGTCATCGAATCATGAATTTGCCGGTTCCGGTTGTTGGCATCGGACTGTGAGCGTCGTGAGAACCACTCTAAGGTCACGTGCTCAATATATGCCGTCCATATTTCCCCCGAGATGAATGGCGGTTTGAATTCCCGTCAAACTGCCACCTCATTCCATCCTTCAAGATCGTTATCCCTCGCATGTCTTTTTGATTTTTTTAGGTGTCATACCAAAAATCACGCAACCTACTTCCATAGTAACAAATTAGAATTTAAAACATAAAATTATAAAACAAAAATAAATATTATTTTCGATGTTACCTAGTTGCCACGTGATTCTTCCACACCCTCCTCACAACATTGTTGTTTGCCCTATCCCACTCAAATTTGTTCTATGTATATAAATAATATATATAAAATAAAAATAGTACAAGATATAAAATTATAAAAATAATTTATTAAAAATAAGCTGGAAATTAAAAGTTAACACCAACCTAAAATCGCTTAAACCATGCATTGATATTAGGTTTCCACTCAGGAAGTCTGGAAACCTGGCTCCATTGAAACAATGGAATCTTCATCGACGATTTAAACGTCAATGTTATAGCCCTTGTAGCCTCAGTGTTTGTGAACCTGAAATTAAATAAAAGTAATAATATTAATTAGTTGTTCATAAATTATGTTATAAGTATATAAAAAAAACTAAAACCTAAACAAACTTACATTGAGAGGTCATCCTTCCATTGTGCTTGGTACTTGCGAGTGAATTGACCCCACTGTGAAGGCACACCGCTTCTGCGCTGTGAAACCGCGCTAGAAGAGGCAGCATCACAAGTTGGCGCAGATTCCTCGCTGTGATCAGCACCTAAGGATACGTTCTCCTCGCTGCTAGAAGAACTAGTTGTAACCGTCTGCAGACGACGTGTTGTAGATTTCATTTTACGCATCTACATAAATTTATACGAATAATTACATAATTAACTTCGATTATTTAAAAAAAATTCGATAGAGTCTCCCCTATACTGGGAGGTCCCAAGTTATCGACAAAATCATATTACACTTCCAATTTTATTTCACATCCCGATCCAATCATCCTGGATCTTAACCCAACTCATCATCATCAACACAAAACATTTTATTCAATAACATCATATAATGTAATTCAAGTAAAAAAATCAATTTCAACTATGAACATTCATTGTTAAATTGGTACTTAGAGTTACAAGCATTATATTAAAGTCATACATTCAAATTTACGGATTAATATTACATTTCAAGTTTTAGGAGACAAGACTCTTAATTTATAAATAATTACATGGTTAAAAGCAAAAGGTAACTAAATCAATATCATTCCTGACACGACCCTAATGGACCTCAAAATAGAAATTAACGTGTACACATAAATATAAAAATGTAATAACAAGCAATAATAATGACAGGTAAACAATAATATCCTAAAATTAAGATAAACTAATTAAATTTAATTATATATTTCAATTAACATTCAAAACATAAATTCAACAATAACAATTATAGCAATGCAAACAATAATATCCTAAATTAATATAAACTAATTAAATGTAATTCTATATATTAATTAACATTTAAAACATAAATTCAATAATAACAATTATAGCAATACAAATAAAAATATCCTAAATTAAGATAACTAATTAAATGTAATTCTATATATTAATTAACATTTAAAACATAAATTCAACAATAACAATTATGGCAATACAAATAATAATATCATAAAATGAATAAATAAAATGGAAAAACTAAAAAACACTATACAAAACAACCTAAACACAAAACTAAAAAACACTATAAGCATTTCAAAATAAATTTAGGAATAAAAAATGCTTACCTTCATAGTGTGTTGAATTTAAGATTTTATCTACAAATAATACACAAAACAAGGAACACCAAAAAAAATAATCATAATTAAAATAAAAAAATACAAAGATAAAGAAAAAAAGAATATATACCTTTTAAAACTACAACCAAAACAATAAAATCTCTTCCAAAAACCAAATAGAAACGGAGAGGAGAAGAGAAATGGAGAGGAAGAGAAACGGAGCCGAGAGAAAAAATGAACCAAATGGGGGGAGGGGGGTTTTATATATCAATATTTCCGATGGTCGGTAATTAATTGATATTCGTACCATAAAAGTTCAAAAATCCCGCCAGACTTTTCGATCCGTCGGTACTTGTGCCGACCGACACGTGTCTGACATGCGTGCGCTTCGGGATGTGCATAATCTGTCGGTGATGTACGTCGGTAAAGCCGTCGGTGATTGTGGCACAATCCCATAAATTTTTTTTAACTCTCTGTGAAATATCGACGGGTTATAGTCCGTCGGTGATTGTGGCACAATCCCGTAAATGTTTTTCAACTCTCTGTGAAATACCGACGGGTTATAGTCCGTCAGTGACTCCGTCGGTGATTGTGGCACAATCCTGTAAATTTTTTTCAACTCTCTGTGAAATACCGACGGGTTATAGTCCGTTAGTGAAACCGTCAATATTTCTTATTTTTTGTGTATCCCCTTCACAAAATCTTAAATTGCAAACTTACAGCACACACAGCACAATAACAAGAGCTGACCATTAAAGAAGAATAAATATTTCATGTTCCAAAATATTAGATTATAAAAATAAGGCTTTAGAACATGTTTAGTTAGTCAGAATTTTCATCTTCGTCCTCAATTGAATTGTTATCATGAGTTTCATCGCACTCTTCAATGTGGTTATCATCTTCTTCAACAACATTCTTTTTTCCACTAGTAGAGCTCAAAATAACATTCAACTCCTCTGTGTCAACATCAACAAGACTATCATTGAAAACATGAAAATTTGAATTTTCTTCTAAGTCAATCAAAGGAGCAACTCGATATGGTTCAACCAACTCAGTAGCTTCAAAGACTTCATCTATCACACTTGTGTCTTTGTTCTCATCCTGAACAACCTCGACACGACCCCTGGGTTTTGTTTTTAAAACGGATAACCAATCAACTCTTGATAAAGTTTAAGTCGAACATCTACTTACTTAATAAAAGGTCTCAGCTCATCACAGTTAAATAGGACATAATTGTGTGCTTGTCTGAACTCTATTTCAGACAAATATCTTCCCCTCGCGGTATTTTTAGGTTTGGGTCGTCCAGGATTGGAGAATATTGACAAGTTCCCACTTGAAGGCACTTCACCACCATCATCATGCCGTGAAACACGGTTGATCCTCGTTCTCAAATGAGGTTCAAAATAGTATGAGATAAATGTTGAGATCTCTCAACAATATAGGCCTCACATATTGACGCCTCAACATGCGCCTTGTTCTTAATCTTTTTTTTTTTAAGATTGAACAAGTACCTGCATATATATATATAGAATTAATAAATAATTATCAATTAAAAAAATAAAATAAAAATTTAATTATGAATTACATAACTCTTGTAATATCTAACCTCTCGAATGGATACATCCATCTGTACTGGACCGGTCCTCCAACTTTTACCTCAAACGGTAAATATACGGGTAGATGCTCCATTGAGTCAAAAAATGATGGAGGGGATATCATCTCAAGTTTGCATATTGTCTCGACGATATTCGTTTCAAGCCTTTCAATGTGATCAACATTCAACTTGCTAGAGCATATATCTCTGAAGAAATAACTGATCTCCGTTAGTGCATCTCATATCCCCTTTAGCAACAAATCACGAAAAGCTAATGGGATAAGTGTTTGCATAAACACATGGCAGTCATGACTCTTCATTCAATATAATCTGCATTCCTCCGTATTAACCAGCCTTGATATGTTCGAGGCATGTCCATCGGGGAAACGCAGACTTTTAAGCCATTTGTAGACTAGTAATTGTGTGTTTTTCTCTAACACGAAGCTTGCTCTTGGTTTTGTGACCCGTGACCCATCACAAACCAACTCCATATTTTTACGGTTACAAAACACCACTACATCCAATCTAACCTTGATGTTGTCCTTTGTCTTCCCCTTCACATTCATGACGATGTTGAAAATGTTCTCAAACACGTTCTTTTCAATGTGCATGACATCAAGGTTATGGCGGAGAAGATTGGTCTTCCAATAAGGAAGCTCCCAAAAAATACTTTGCTTCACCCAATAATGGGTCAAACCAAAACCAGGAAACTTCTGCTTACCTGATTGGAGACCAAACACAATGTCACCGTACCTGTGATTCGGCGGCAACAAATGACGGTGACAGTAAAAAAAGAAGCTTTACCCCGTTTGTTAGCGTGAATGCCTTGTTGTTCTCCATACAGTATGGACATGCTAGCTTTCCATGTGTGCTCCAACCAGAAATCATTCCATAAGCTGGGAAATCATTGATAGTCCACATCAAAGCCGCTCTCATAACAAAATTTTGTTTCCTCAAGATGTCATAAGTCAAAGCTCTAGAGGACCACAACTGCGTCAACTCATCAATCAACGGACGAAGACAAACATCTATATTCCGCCCTGGACTACTCGGACCTGATATGACCATAGATAAAAACATGAACTCTGGCCTGATACACATCCCCAGTGGCAAGTTATAAACCGTCAGTATGACCGGCCAACAAGAATAAGGAGCAGCAAATGACCCGAATGGGTTGAATCCGTCTGTACATAACCCAAGACGCACGTTCCTTGATTTAGCTGAAAAGTGAGGATGCACACTATTAAAGTGTTTCCAGGCTTCACCGTCAGAAGGATGCAACATCACTCCATCAACCGCATGGTGTGATTGGTGCCATGTCATGTGCTCAGCAGTCCTTGGTGACATGAATAACCTCTGCAATCTAGGTGTGATTGGAAAGTATCTAAGTTTTTTATATGCCACGAGAGTCTTCCCTCTACCAGTTCTTGGTTTGTAACGGGAATGCCCGCAAGTCATGCACTCGGTCATCTCAGCATTTTCAAGGTAGTATAACATGCAGAAGTTAGGGCATATGTCAATTTTCTGGTATCCTAAATCGAGGGGTTTCATCATGGACTTGGCAGCATAAAAGTTCTCTTTCAGCCTGTTCCCTTTAGGTAAAATGTTTCTCGTCCATTTGATAATCTTGTCATAACCGGCCTCACTCAACCCATGATCTGACTTGATGGTGAACACCTGTGTTCCGGCTGATAATTTATTGTGGTTTATGCAGCCATCCCATAATGGTTCATCAGAATCTTTCAACAGATCAAAAAACCTTGTTGCATCTGCATTAGGTTCTTCTTCTACTATTAGGAATTCCCTGACATTACCTTCACTCATTCGCATTGCATCCATAACTATATTCCTGTTAGGATTACTGTTCTCATTTCCAACTTCATGCATGTTGCTAGCACTAGAAGTTGACCCAACCACCTGTTATTCCATACTCTCATCAGGAACAAATAATTCTCCGTGTGCATACCAACACAGGTAATCCTCCATGAACCCTTTGGTTAGAAGATGCATCGTTACAACATCTTGATGCAGAAACTTTAAATTTTTACACTTCCTGCATGGACACTTAATACCGCCATCAGTAAAATTCCTCGAAATAGATTTTGCAAAATTAATAAAACCCTGAACACCATTACAATAATCCATCCTCCGCAATCCTTGGGGTGAGTCCCGATACATCCATGAACGATCATCCATGATTTCTATTGAACCTCTATAAAACATAACAAAAATATTGGTTTTCCCCGACATTATCCAACAAACTAAAAAAACACTTATGTTAAACATTCATTATCAATTATCAACTATCAACGTTCATACATACAAATTTATACATATATAAATTTACGGAAATCACAACTTCACAATAGAATTGATAACAATTAAAACAGATCCGTTAAACAAGCTATTAATTATTTATTTTATCACAACACATTTAATTCGGTGTAATTCAAACAAAATTTCAACAATTTACAAACAAATATACTTTGACAAAATCTAAAACAAACTATAACAACTACAAAATTATACATTCATACTACAAGTTTCTTTGACAAATAACAATCAAACAAGTACATATGTTAACAAAATACATATACTAAAAAAAACAATAAAATTCACATTTAAATGTTAAAACTAAAAATGATAGATTTACTTACAAAACATGATAAAATCCACAAGAACGGATATTGTGACCACGTATAAAAGTATAAGAAACTTGAGTGCTTGTGTTGAGAAAAGTGGAGAGTTGGGATGGGTCAAGGGCGGAGGCATGCATGGGCTAGGGTGAGCTCTAGCCTAGGTCAAGATTTTATCAATATTTTTTTACTAGTTTTATATAAAGAAATTTTGTAATTCTCAATTGAGGTATCAAAAAATTCTGAAAATTTACATGAAGCCTTCTAATATGATGCTTTAGCTTGGGTTAAAATTTCAGAATTTTTGGAGAAATTCAGAAATTTGATAAAAAAAAATCACAATTTGACTAGTTTTACGTTATTAGGTGTAATTTTCAATCCGATAATCAAATTGAGCTGGAATTTTACGAAGGATCTTAAAATATATTGAATAAAATCTGGTTAAAATTTTAGGATGAACAAATTTTGGTAGTGCTAACAAAAAAAACATCAAATAAAAGAAAAACGACTCATTAAGGGTAAAATGATTATTTGCCATTAAAAAATAAAACAAATCAGTTCTTTCTTCCTTTCATATGTTGTCGACTGGGCAGAAGCATAATAGAAAAAGAAAGAAAAGAAAAGGCGAGAGAGAAAGAGAGAAAAGTAAGGGGAAAACATAAAAAAATCCAAGGAAAAAAAATAAGAAAAGTGAGAGAATAACCTTGTAAACTTACAAAGTCCAACATATAAAATACTAATTTAAGGAAGAATCAAGTGAAGGAAGGAGGAATTGAGAGAGGGAAAAAATTTAATTACTTTGATTTTCAGTTGATATGAGATTATTATTTTATCCCGGTTGAGGGGTTATTACAATATCGATTTAGATTCAATTATAGATGAATTATATTCCATAAAACATCGAAGGATATAACTTTAATAGTGAGTTTATTTTTACTTTCACTTTCACTTTATATATTTTCAAATTTATTTTTTAATATTTTGGGTAGTATATATAAATTAAAACTTTACTGTTAACTTTAAAAATTCATGTACATGAATTAATAATTTATCTTTAAAAAAATTTATATATTAATTTAATAGCCTAGGGCAGGAAAAATTCCTGCCTCCGCCCTTGGGATGGGTGTTTGGCTGCAGTTTGGGAGAGGAGAGGTGGGATGGGAAAAAAGAAGGAGAAACAAAGGAAGAGAATGTCGGTAGAGGGGATATATAATGCCTTTTACCAATGGAATCACTGATGGAATGTATCTGTCGGTGATTCCATCGGTGATTCCGACGGTGAAAGTGCCACATAACTGTGCGGCTATCTCGGTTTGAATCCGTCGGTCATTTTGTCGATAAAATCGTCTGAAAAAACTCCACGTCACCACGCTGTTGCATCTTTCCAAATAAATTGTATAGGCCGTCGGCGATACGGTCAGTATATACCGACAGAATTGGAGACAGAATTATTTTCATCGATAAGAATTACCGATGAAAAAATTCTGTCGGTAATTCTGTTGGTTTTCGCCGGTTTTCTGGTAGTCTACTACTATGCCCAATGTGAGTAGAAATCTAAGGAGGAGTGCTATCAAGACATATAATAGGTGTCATAGTAGAAGGATTATCCAACTCTCTAGGACAATAAGGTGGAGAAAGGAGATTTGATTCTTTATTTTCACTACCTGTCCTATATTGACTAGAGACCTGAAGTGAAAAGCAACCTCCTTGTGTTTTCTTGGTAAAGGACTGTTCCTATGGTTCAGAATGACCATGCTTTTGAATAGAAGGTAGAGGTGGAACCATTTTGGTGAGAGCCTTTTCTTTTTGTCTTGATATTATCCTAGTATTTTCATTCAAATTCAAAGCAAAATTGCTATTTTCACTTTGAGAAAGGACTCCCATAGAAATATTGATAAATTAAGGAAACACTTTGTTCTCTTACCAAGCTATGTAGCTTGGATCACCTTCTAGGGATACCAAGTTGTTAACTTTTACATGGAATGGTGCACTACTCCCTCGCCTTGTAGGAGAAAGTTAAGCTTGTTTTAAAGAGGATGGATCAATAAGACATTATGGTAGGACAAGAGTACCTATAAATCTTTGTTTAAACCCATGTTGCCGAGTAAAACAATAAGGATTATACATCTCTAAAACATATTTCCTCCCTTTGCAATATGATAGATACATAGGACGAATACTCGTCATAAACTCTAAAGTTTCATTTCCCTTTTGTCCATCATCGAGGTCCAGATTATTAGACCAAGGAACTGGAGCCAAGCAAAAGTCTTGAGTTTAAGGTGGACCCCGTAACAGTTTACGACAACATGCAGCATTAGGTTCCTAACATTGAAATGCATTTAAAGTGCCTTTAAATTTCCTAATCATTTAAAAAAGTAATCATTATCAATAATAACATATACCAACGATAAAAGTCGTAATCCAGCCCAAGCATAGAAGAAATGCTTAGAAAATGAAGTTAGTGTAGTCCAATGTTCTGTACTAACAATAGATAATTAATAGTCTGAGATAGACCTTAAATATATGAGAACTCTTTAAAACTAGGGACAACCTCTTCATAGTACTCTTCCAAACTAGATAAACCAATGATGTTGCACATTTTCCAAATTAAAATCCTAAAGGTGTTCTTAAAAAGACACTAAATCCCTATCAGTGCACAATGCATATTATTTGGATGATGATATCAAAAGAGATTGAGTTTAATGCATATGCCAATTCATTGTTTTCCTTTAAGAACATTTGGTAGGCTTCTACAAACCAATCCCAAAATCCTCTAAGATACTGAATTCCTTCTCGTGAAACAAGTTTATTCCCTCACATATCTTTACTTTTGTTGATTAAGCTTGCAACATAGGCTTGTGGAGCATGCTGCTCATTATTATGGTTAGAAGGAACATATAAAGATGGTTGATGATCTGACGTAGTAACATCAATATCAGACACCATTTGTCTCTATGTTGGGTATTCACTAACGATTTTCGTATCTATTTCTGAAAGTGGAGTTATTACTTTCACACTGCAAGGACCTGCTATGGGCTCATGTATTGCATGTCTCAGCTTCTTTGTCTTGCCATTTTGATGGTATTTCACTTCAATTTTTGAAAAGTAAATGTGTTTTACCAATTAACAACCCATAAATTCCAGTCTTAGATTTTATTTCGGGAGAAGTCATTCCTACAAAAAAAAAAAAAGGTAAAAAGAAGGATTAAGATCTTTCTTTATGTGTGTGTGTGTGTGTGTGTGTGTGTGTGTGTGTGTGTATCAGGGACAATGACTTGAAGATTGGATAAACTACCTCCAACTTCCTGCCATGTCTTTTGGCTTTCTGATGGATATTAGCATGTTCAAGAATAGTGCACAAGTCACAACTGACAAGAAGCTCTTACAAATATCCGATTGAATTTATTTGTTTAATTTATAAGGTCTATGAGAATTCTGATATAATAATTCCAAGCCAAACTTGTTTTACAAGGAAACTTCTAGTTGTAGCTAGATTGCAGAAGCAAACTAGTGTAGACTATTATGCAGAATGCATTGTTTCAACAATCTAACTTCAGTTGGATAAAGATAAATTAACTGGAACTAAAGATCAGTGAATACTTGAATCCATCCTATTAATTTCTTGCCATCTTCACTTAGCGTTCGCATTTGACAAAATTCTGTTCAAAAGTATCCCTTGCCCTAATTTTATTCACAATTCTCTAGCTCAGAAATAATTTAAGGGTGTTTGATATATTTTATGTTTGTATTTTTAAATGTTTTTTAGAAGTGTTTTTGGCTTGAAAAAATATTTAAATTATGTTTTTTTTATGTTTTTTATAGTTTTAATGTATTAATATTAAAAATAAAAAAAATCTAAAATTAAATATTTTAATATGTTTTTAAATAAAAAAATATTTTAAAAAGCTATCTCGACATAAACATACAAGCACCCTTAGACTATCACTAAATGGAGATCAAATGATTTCCATTATCCATATAGGAATATACATGGTGAACATATATGGTCGTTATTATGTGGGAGGCGCCTTACATTGCCTAGTCCAATCGCTGCATCAAATGAAACCTCCATAATTTATTTATTTTAGTTTAATGTGGGTGTTCGGGTCAGCTTTCGCGTTCCTTGACTAATCCCACGGGTCCTGAAGTTAACGACCATGTAAGCTTTCAGTGGTCATCATATGAGCAACCACAGGGCTCGAACCTGAGACCACAAAGGAAACAAATCTCTTAGTCTCAAGCTCTTAGCACTGGGCCACCACCTAGATGGTTAAACCTCCATAATTTTACTTAAACAAGTGGATGATCTATAAATTAGGGACTGATCAATCAAGGAGATGAAAGTGTCAAATAAAAATGTGGATGTGGTTTGAATCAATCCCAGCCACCAGCAGATGGAGGATGATATCATCTTATTAATTAATCCACCTTAAATCTAACTCGTGAAAACTTAAAAATGGAATTAGATAAAAATAGATGAAAACAAAAAGAGAAGGAACCCTCTCTTGGCGCCCACAGACTGGGGTAGAAAAACTATATGAAGGGTTGCCTTATTTGGATTGAAAGCATTGGAGAAGCTAATAAGCAAAAGATAGTCTGAAGGATTCTTTTTTTTTTTTTTTTTTTGGCGGTTTCATCCCCTGCAGGTGGTTATGTAAAGAATTGCCTTGAAAGATCCTTTTATTCATCGCCTGGAATAAAAAGAAGTGCTAACAAAGCACTCCTTAACAACTGCCTTTTGCACCCTTTGCAAATTCACATCCGAAAGAGTGAGAGAGTTCACAGAAAAGATGGCTGGAGGAGCTTTTGTTGGGCCAAGTACGGGGGGGAACTATGAAGGTCGTGTCACTACCTTCGTTATCACCACCTGTTTGGTTGCTGCCATGGGTGGTCTCATTTTCGGTTATGACATTGGTATCTCAGGTAATAAATGGAAGACCTTTTAATCATCTTTGCTGTGGTGACAGATTATTGGTGAATTATATCTGAAGGTACTAATGACTGGATGATTCTGTACAATGTTGCAGGTGGGGTGACTTCTATGGACTCATTTCTCAAGAAATTCTTCCCATCTGTGTACCACAAAGAGAACGAAGATCATCAAGAGAGCATGTACTGCAAATTTGACAGCCACTGGTTGCAATTGTTCACATCTTCTCTCTACCTTTCTGCTTTGGTAGCCTCCTTCTTTTCCTCTACGGTTACCAGACTATTCGGCCGTAAAATCTCTATGTTGTCTGGAGGGTTGGTCTTCCTTGTTGGTGCCTTTCTTAATGGTGCTGCCGCCAATGTAGCAATGCTTATACTTGGTCGTTTGTTGCTTGGTGTTGGTATTGGCTTTGCTAATCAGGTAAACTGTTTCTCTCAGTGTTGGCTTTGAAATGGTTATAACGTTTGAAATTGATTTTCGTATTTTCTCTGTTCTATACAGTCTGTTCCAATTTATCTATCTGAAATGGCACCAGCAAAGATTAGAGGAGCGCTTAACATTGGTTTCCAAATGGCCATTACAATTGGTATCCTTGCTGCAAATCTCATTAACTACGGAACATCAAAGATCAAAGAAGGATATGGCTGGAGAATTTCTTTGGCTCTTGCAGCTGTCCCCGCTATAATGATGATTGTTGGATCATTTTTCCTTCCAGACACTCCCAATTCTATCCTTGAGAGAGGCCACCCCGAGAAAGCGAAGAAAATGTTGCAAAGGATTCGCGGCACGAACAATGTTGAAGTAGAATTCCAAGACCTTGCAGCCGCAAATGAGCTTGCGAAGAGAGTGGAACACCCATGGAAAAACATCTTGCAGCCAAGATATAGGCCTCAGCTTGTCATTTGCATATTGATTCCATTCTTCCAGCAAATTACTGGAATCAATGTCATCAATTTTTATGCACCTGTTCTCTTTAAGACCTTGGGTTTCGGAGATGATGCTTCACTTATGTCTGCAGTTATCACGGGCATAGTTAATGTTGTCTGTACAGCTGTTTCCATCTACTCAGCTGATAGGTTTGGGAGAAGAATTTTGTTCCTTGAAGGAGGCATTCAGATGATTATTTGCCAGGTATTTAATGATAACCTTAACCAATTTGTTTACTATATTAGAACTCTTCTAAGTATGACGGATTCACATTAGATTCATGCTGATTCAATGAATATGTTTGCTTTGATTGCAGATACTTGTTGCAGTCATGATAGGCATCAACTTTGGAACAAATGGTGTAGGAAACATGTCAGGTAGCACAGCCGCCTTTGTACTGTTCTTGATCTGTGCTTATGTTGCAGCATTTGCCTGGTCTTGGGGTCCATTGGGATGGCTAGTGCCTAGTGAAATCTGCCCTCTTGAGATTAGATCAGCGGGGCAAGCCATCAATGTCTCAGTCAACATGTTCTTCACTTTCCTCATTGGCCAGTTCTTCCTAACCATGCTCTGCCACTTGAAATTTGGTCTATTCTTGTTCTTTGCTGGCTTTGTTGTTATCATGACCATCTTCATTTACTTCTTCTTGCCCGAGACAAAGAATGTCCCAATTGAAGAAATGAACACTGTTTGGAAGGCACATTGGTTCTGGGGCAAGTACATCCCTGATGATGCTGTCATTGGAGGCCAAAACTTGAAGGAGCTGACTGCGTGAAATGAGCTTGTACAAATAGTAAAGGTAGCACCGCGCACGGATTTGATTGTGAGCGGTGGTTGTAATTGTTAAAAGTTTAGGTTTTTTTTTTTTTCTTCTCGTACAAAAGCCTGTTATCTAGTTCTTCTTCATTGAAAATAGAGACCTCGTCTCATTTGCTCATTTCTGGATATGTTTCCTCTCTAGTTTTTCTTACCAAATCAATAAACCTACAGTTTAAATTACAACATAAAATCTGGAACTCATCCAACTTGTTCAATACATCACAATTTAATTTCCCTCTAGAAAATTTAATATCATCGTCAATCTTACATTCATCAGATTAAATATTAAGAAACTATATTTCACCCCCAGCCAACTAATTTCACCACTCCCTTCAACATCAAGAGCTCAAATTATACAATTGGATGTCTATACAGACTGTAATATTAGAAAATGTCAATGAAAGCTGGACATTTGCTCACATCACATGATTCTTAAAACTAGCCAAAATGTTGAAGGAATATCCATGTCTATGCAACTGATATGGACTCCAAGAGAGCATCAACATATTCTTTAAGTTTTGCCTTTGTAATTGCACCTTCCCTTCTGCTTTCAGGCACTTCCTTCCCATCTTTAAAAAGAACCAAAGCAGGCAATCCATAGACCTTATACTCTTTAATTAATTTGGGGTTCGCGTCATGATCGATCTTAACAACCGTCAATCTATCCCCATATTCCTAAAAGTTAGAGAAACAAAAACCATATCAGAAAAGATTAACCATTTCTTGGCCCTATCAATAGAAAGCGCCTCTTAATCACATCTAGATAGGACCCTCCAACCAGCTCTGGCGCACCAAATGCTATCCACATCAAACTAGAAAAATCATGAGAATTAATTCTCTTTGCTCACATCTCAAAAATACATGAATTGGGAAAGTGAAAAAGAAAACCCTTTTGTAATCGAAGGCTAATATATAGTTATGATTGAATAATATAGTAAGAAAAAAAGATACCTGAGCCACAGATTCCATGGCAGGAGATATTAACCTACAAGGACCACACCAGGTTGCCACAAACTCAACAAGAACTGGACGGTCAGAATTTAAGACAACATTTTGAAACTCACTTTCGTTAATCTCTGTAATAGCTCCACATGTTATTGTAGTAGACTTGTGAACTTTACAGAAGCTAGTTGACCTTCTTGAAGAAGAGGATAGTTTTCTTTGACTTTGAGTCGAACGTAACAAGAAGAGCTTCTTTGGAGAAGATAAAGAAGCTGTGGAAGCAACTGTACGAAGTGGAGGAAGAGAAGAGGTGGATAAAGGAGTAGAAGTGCTTGAGAGGATAATCTTGTCCATGGTGGAACTTGAGAGGTAGAGAGAGTTGCAGGGATTTTTACAGCATTGGTGGATGTTGCGTACAAGGTTTTTGGAGGTGCATAGAGATCAAAGAAATTCTTTTAAAAAAACAAAGCCAATGGATGAATTTTTGCCACGTCAAAGAGCATGGTCACATGGGGTTCACGTGGATGTTGGGTGTAGCTTGTTTGTAATTTGCTAAGTTATGATAAAGTGAGCCATTTCATTTTCTTTATATTTATTTTTTAAAATATTTTTTATTTAAAAATATATATATTTAAATGATATTTTTTTTATTTTTTAAAATTTATTTTTTATATCAGGACATTAAAATAATTTAAAAACATTCAAAAAAATAATAATATGAAACAAAAAAAATTATTTTTTTCAAAAAAAAATTTACACTGCAAGTACAAATGGTTATTTTTTACATTTGTAATTTTAAGTATGAAATGTAAGAAGTTGCAAGAATTTTTTTTTTAAAATGTAACAATACATATGCTTATGATTCTAAATAATTTGCATGTAGATATTGTGATATTTAGAGTGTTTACAGGAATACTTTGTAATGGGTCATGATTTTTAAAAACCTCCCTCATTTAAAAATCATTACACGAAAGTCATAATCCAAAATGGGGTTATGTCTTTTTTGACGCCCAACCCTAAGTTGGGTCATGGCATACCCATGCCCAACTCCACGTCGGGCCAGAGAGCATTCGCACCCAATTCCAAGTTAGGTCAAGATATGTCCGCGCTCAACCCCACGCTAGGTCAAGACGTGGCCGCGCCCAACCCCATGCTGGGTCAGGGACGCGTCTACGCCTAACCAACCCCATGTTGGGTGATGGTGCGTCCGCGCCCAACCCCTTGTTGAGTCAAGGTTGCGTCCATTCCCAACTCCACGTTGGGCCATGACGCAACCACACCTAATCATTCTTGGGTTCAGCGTATAAGTTGAACCTAACTCCTCTTAGGTTCAGGGTATGGCTAAAAGATAACTCCACATTGAGCCTTCCATACTCTGGGCCTAGGCGGGTAATTATGATGCCCATCACATTCCATTAAATACGAACAAACGGTTCATGCTTATATTAATTAGATATGATGGCACGAGTAGTAGAATAATATTATTTTATTATTACGAGATTACATCTCTGCCCTCCTACGTTGTATGAAGCAGGTCAAACCAAGAATATAAAAGGAAGCATGAGTATACAGAGAGGGGTTCGAAACCTTATACTATGAGACATAACACAATCTTTCTTCTTCTTCTCTAACTTCTACATTTTCTTCTCCTTATTCCTCTTTATCTTCATAAAAACTCATTAATACTTTCATTAATGTCTTTTGTCACATAAAAATACCTCGTACTGACTTGATCTTCTGAGGGTTTCCCATCAACACCCTCAGGGGTCTCTAAGAAACTTTGTGCATGTTTTTATTCAAGAAGAGATCCACACCTCCTGAAGAAATCCATTAAAGAAGAAGCCAACGCAATCTTGAAATGAAGGTCGTAGAACACACTGTGAATAATGTACAAGAATATCTAAGAATAAAAATTCTAGAATATTCCCTGTGATTTTTGTATTCTTATCTTTTTGTATTTTGTTTTTCATTATTTAGTTGGTTATCAAGATTCAATACACTAAACAATTTTGTTTCATTACCACCAAATTTGTGACACCTAGTAATAACAACCATTTTTTTTTTTGTAAAAATAAAAAATTTCTTCACCTTTTCTAGATGAAGAAAATATTTTATTTAAGCCTTATTGTATTATAAAAATCTATTTCCTCGCTCACCTTATAAATTTTATTAGAGTTGCATTTTTTTCACACAAAAACAAAATGAGTTAAATTACCCAATCTTCATGAAATTATTTCGCATTTCCTTTTATATAAGCCTTTCATTAAGTAAATTTGTTTATATATTGCTAAAAATAATTTATAAATTATTCTTTTATAATCTTATTCATTGAATGGATGGAAACTCATAATAAATCTTATTCATATGACAAAGGAGATCATTTTAAAAAATTAATTCAATTTATTATTGTGCTTCAAATCAAGTCTCTAATTTATGATTATAAATATAATTGATTTCAATTTATTCATAAATATAAGGTTAGTGGTCATTATATACTTTTTAATTGGATTTTTTTTATTTTAATAGAAAGGAATACTTTTATGTGAGAAACTCAAATTCTACTTGATTTATAAAAAACAAAAAACAAGTAAATAAAATAAAAAACTAATTTCACATGACAAATATTATTTTATAATAAATTAGGTTGATTTTAAGTTTCTATACCCTGACCGCTATTAGAATATCTCACAAAAGTATAGATAGCTAGGATAATAGGAGCAACTAAACTTATAAAAATATATTAAAAATATATTGTAAAATATAAAAACAAATTAAGTAAATTTCAATAAAATTAGCTTTATTTACTTTTATGGGCTTTTTAATGGGCTGCGCCATAGATAAATCCAAAACCCAATTTATTAATTAAAAGGACAGAGACAGACACCTGGAATATCTAATCTTCAGGCTACTAAACTCCTCTCTTAAGTCTCTTCAGGGGGGGAAAATAATAATAATAATAACAACTCTCCCTTCTATAAAAATTAATACCAATCATGTCCTTCACCGGAGCTCCCCCATTACCTGCTGTGACCGCCGCAGCAACCACCACATCGAAACAATATTTCTGCTACCAATGCAACCGCACAGTCGCGATAACTGCCTCTTCCGATGATCCATTTTGCCCGATTTGCCACGATAGCTTCATTGAAGAATTCGAAACCCAAAACCCTCAAAACCCGAATCCATTCTCCGACTCGTATTTCAACGACCCATTTGACCCCTTCTCTTCTCTCTTTCCTCTCCTCTTCCAAAACTCTGGCAATTTCTCTCATCCTGAATTTCCAACCCGACCCGGATTCTCCGACCCGAATGCGTTTAACCCCCTTGAGTTCCTCCGTTCTCACCTCCAAAACCTTCATTCTGGTGGGGGTCGGGTCCAGTTTGTGATTGACAACAATGGACACGAACCTGGTCTTCGATTCCCAGATGGTAATTTTGGTGATTATTTTATTGGGTCGGGTTTGGAGCAACTGATCCAACAGTTGGCTGAGAATGATCCGAACAGGTATGGGACGCCTCCGGCGTCGAAAAAGGCGATTGAGGCATTGCCCACGATGAAGGTTACCGAGGAGATGATGAAATCAGAGATGAATAATCAATGTGCTGTGTGTAAAGATGAGTTTGAGGGAGGAGAAGAAGTCAAAGGGATGCCATGTAAACATGTGTTTCATGAGGATTGTATAATACCTTGGTTGAACATGCATAATTCGTGTCCAGTTTGTCGGTATGAGTTGCCTACTGATGATCCTGATTACGAGAATAGATCTCCTGGAGGGCAAGGGAGTGGCGGGGGTAGCGCTGGAGGAATGGAGAGAAGGTTCACTATTTCAATTCCGAGGGCGTTTGGTGGAAGTGGTGGTGGTGGACAAAGCAGTTCTTGACAGATTGGATTTTGGATTGGCGATCATTGGTGAGTGTTATTATTATTATTATTGGTGTTTGTGTGTGTGTTTGTTTACATGCTTATATTGTGCTTTCTGAGCTGTTCTTTGGTGTAAATGTTGTTGCAATTGTTAAATTTGGATTGGTTGCTTAAGGGGTTTCTGGTTTAGTGTTGCTATAGAAGTATTTTAATTGATTTGTGGAGTTAGAATGAATAGACTGGATATCAAGAATTTGGCATGATCTTTTGGTGAGTGGTTTTGCTTTTTTTTTTTTTCTGTTTTATCAGGTGTTTTTGTTGTAAAGTGTATTACTTTATGTTTATCTTATGACTATTTCTTGTAAAAAAAAAATTCATTAAATTCTGAGTAACTAAGGGGTTATGAGAAGAGGATTTTTGGGTTTAAATATCATAAATTTGAGAATGAGTAGGTTTTTCCTGTATTTATTTATTTACATTTGTTTATTCTCGTGCCTATTGTGTTCTATGAGTTGTTTTTTAAATGTGTTGATTTTGTTGAATATTGATTGAGATTATGGAGTATTTGGTTCGAAATTATTTGGAGTACCATTTAGAAGTTGGAATGTTTGTATTGGAGGAACAATAGGTTTTGTTTCTGTTTATGTTGTAAATTGTTGCTTTGCATGAATTTAGATTGAGTAATTAAAGGAATATGAGAAGGGTATATTATGAGATTAGAATTCATAAATTTGAGAATGGGTAGTTTTTTCAACTTCTGCAAAATATTGACGATTTTAACTTGTTTTATTATGTTGAGACAATGTGTCTAAATTTGGTTGCCTTTTTTTTTTGGAACTGGGCTTGAGGGATTAGGGGTTTAGTAGTTTGTTATTGCAAGGTGTGTTTTCTTAAGGATAGTTTAGAAGAATTAGTTTGAAGAAGCTTGTTTTGAGAAATTTAGATTGAATGATGAAATCAAGTAGGAGATGGTCATGATCAACATTTTTAGTTTGTAGAATGTAGCAAAGTATTTTGTATATTAGCTGTGTGGCACTGTATTTCAATTTACCTAATATTGGTTAACTAGGAAATTTGGCTCAGTTTGGCTAGATATGATATTCAAAGGCCCTGATTTATTTTACTGAAATGTGGCCAAAGTTCATATTTGACTAATTATTTTTTATTGTGGGAGGTAATTTTAGGGTAGTTTGATCTTTGAAATTAGAGCAGTTGCTAGTTGGAGAGATTGTTGGGGAATATTCAATGATTGTAGAATTGAGTTACAGGGAATCTTTCACAACAGTTGCATAATGCTGGTAGCTTTTTAATAGAAGGTTGCATTATAGAAGTATGAGTTTCTACATGCTATATGGCTGTCTGAGTTCCTTGCTTCTTAATTATGAGGTTGTATTTCTACTATGAGTTTTTTGGTTTCTTGTTTCATGACCTTTGTTGTCTCTCAATTTGCTATCTTGATGCTATTGAAGAGACTTTTCCTCTTGAAGATGATGCCAGTGGATGCTTGTTTGGAATATATCCTCATGTTAGTGACCTTTATTTACAAAACCATTTTTTTGTTATTTTGATCTTATGTTGCATTTTTGTTGAATTGAGCTGAAGTGATTAAGGATTTGTTAGTTTGTATTTGTAAGTTGAGTAGTTTTAGGATACTTTAGGAGGCACTAGTGAGAAGAGGTGCATTTTGTACGAGTTGCCTACTAATGATGCTTATTATGAGAGTAGAGTGCGTAGGGCACAAGGGGATTGAGGGAGTGAGGCGGAGAGTTGGGCAATGGAAAGAAGTTTCATGTTTCACTATCGTGGTTTCCTGGAGAGAAACCGGGGTATAGTAGTGATGTTGGTAGGCTAGTGCGGTACAAATTAGTGCATGGAGAGAGATTGTTGGTAAGTGTTGCTTTTGCTTTTTTATTTCTTTTAGCATGTTTATGTTTTAAGAGTTGTTTGTTACCAGTTTCTTGCTTTGATTAAGTTGAGATTGAGAGATCAAGGGGTTATGAGAACAATATTTTTGGAATCAAAATTTAGTCCTTTCCTTTGTGAATATAGAAGATTTTAGTTTTTTCTCGTTTTTCTTTTTTGGAGTGTGCATGCCTATATGTTGAGATATTATGTTGTAATTTTTATGCGGGACAAACGAGATTAAAAAGAAAAAGTCAAAAGAAAGAAGAAGCCAAGAAGAAAAAGCTAAAGAAGAGAAGAATGGAGGTGAAGAAGAGAAAGAATAGGGGTTGGAAAAGTCTGCAACTTTGCAAATTTTATTTGAATCATCAAAAACTGTATAACATTTAGAAAAATAACATATAAATACTAAAACCCTAACTAAAACAAACAATTAAACTTATAGTACACTAAAAAAATATCTAATAATAACTAAAGCAAGCCTAACAAATAAATCCAAATAAAATTCAATAACACAATAACACAGGAGTTGACTTATCCTTTATCATCGTAGATCATATGAATGTGTGAACAATGTCTTGTGTCTGGTGTCTCCATCAACTCTCTCGGGGTTAGAAGAACTTGACCTCGTCACGTATAGTTCAAGACGACTCCAATAACACTCGTAAAGATCAAGATCAAGTTGTGGTGATGTTGCTCTAATAATCTCAGTAGAATCTGACTCAAGTCAACTTGCTTGCAAACTAGGATTCACTGAATCTTATCATTTTTTATAGAAACAACTTGTACATCCAAAATAACATCAATAAATTCCTTTTGTGTCAATGATAAAGATAATGGTGTTAGAGTTTCAAAAGGATCATTAGGTATAGGACAGTGCAATTTATATATACCAAGTCTTTTGCATTAAAAGTAGAGCTAATATCAAAATTTGATGGTAGTTTAATGACTTAAATATTTTACTCAACCATTTGTAACACTTTATATGGTATAGCACTACTCGTCGATAATTGTTGATTGGTTAAAGATGATCTCGTATAGATCTAATTAGTTAGGTGTAGCGCATGCCAACTTTTTATTTTCATAAAAAAATATCAAAAAAATAAAAGACCAAAAGTGTTGGGTCTGACTGCAACGCCGGGCTCAAGAGTTTTGAGTCTGACTGCAACGCCGGGCCTAACAATAATATTTATAATATAAATAATAATATTTAACTTGTTTGTCTAAATTCTTATATTTTTTAATCTTTTTTTTAAAAAAATTGTTTTTCTTCAATAGTAATAATAGTATTTTTTAAATTATTAATGATAACAACAACAACAACAATAATTTTTAATTTTACTCTTCAAATCAAATCAATGGTTGTTTTTCAATATTGATAATAATTTTTTTTCAAATTTATTTAATTTTTTTATAAATAATATTAATTATAATAAAAATACTAATATTTTTAATACAAATAATAATATTTTTAATATAAATACTATTAATTATTATAAAAATAATAATATTTTTTATATTAATACTTTTAATTAAAATAAGAATAACAATATTTATAACACAAATAATAATATTTAGAAACCTAAGACCCAAGAACCTTGGGTCATGACGCAGTACCTAAGAGAATTGGGTCCGAAGGTAGGACCCAAGTGAAATGAATCATGACACAGGATCCATTAACCTTGGGTCCTGATGCAAGACTAGAATTGGGTCCAGACTCCGGACCTATTAGTCTTGGGTCCTACACAAGACCCAAGAGAATTGAGTCCTGAGAATTGGGTCCGGACTCAGGACCCATTACCCTCGAGTCCTGATGCAAGACTAGAATTGGGTCCGGACTCAGGACCCATTAGTCTTGGGTCCTACACAAGACCCAAGAGAATTGAGTCCTGACGCCAGACCAATTAGCCTTGGGTCCTGACGTAGCACCTAAGAGAATTGGGTCCGGACTTAATGCTTTTGGGTCCCCAAACTTATTGGGTCCTGCTGTGCAACCGAACCCAAAGCTACTTTGAGTCTTGCCCCCAACACATAATTTATTTATGTATTTAATAATACATATAATTCAAAACTACTGAATAAAAAATCTAAAGACAATAAAACATTGATAAAACTTTGAATCTCACATACTAATGTTATAAAATTAAAATATCTTCTATTACCCAAAATAATATTATATTATAATTTTTAAATTATTTTTTAATGGATTTTGTTGTTAAAAAAATTCTTTTATATAATACAAATATATTAAATATATGATGTGAATAAAAAATTTATTGAGAGCTCCATCAACTTTAATATGATAATATTAGAGAAAAAAATAAAAAAAAAAACTTTTGAAACGCAAAAACAAACGTGTCTTAATAAGAAAATTCAACACAACCTCAAATGAAAAAAAAAAATTATGATCACCCAACTTTTAAACAATATAAAAAAAACTCCCATCAATTTATTTCCTCTTTACTGTAAGAAAAAAAAATTACTTGAGAGAAGAAAAAAAATTGAAAGCATTGGGTTTTGCTAGGGACAGGACCCAAAGCTATTTTTGGTCCTTCTGGGGGCAGGACCCAACTCGAATGGATTATGCTGGGCAGGACCCAATTTAATATATTTTTCTTGGGTCTAGTTGCGTAGCCAAATCCAATCTCAATATATTTAAAAACAAAATTTTAAAAAAATGCAAAAACATCAAAAATATTATTTTGAAGTAAAGAAAACAATAAAAAAAATTTGAAAATTTTTTCAAAGCATTCTTGAAATGCAAAACCAAACATGTTTTAATAAAGAAATTCAACCCAACCTGAAATGAAAAAAATAAATATTATCACTCAACTTTTGTATAATATAAAAAAAGTCACATTAATTTATTTTCTCTTTACAGTATGAAAAAAATCAATAAGAGAAAAGATAAAAAATTTCAAGAGGGGAAAAAATAAAATTGGAAATATATATTGAGATAATATTTTTTATTTTTTAAAATCTCTTTTTTATATAATCACATCAAAATAATACAAAAACATCTTAATATGAATTAAGGAAAAAATATTAATTTAAAGTAAAGAAAAAAATAAAAAATTATCAAATATTTTTTAAAGCATTTTTGAAAAACAAAAACAAACATGCTTTAATAAGAAAATTCAACCAAACCTGAAACAAAAAAAAAACACTTATCATCACTCAATTTTGTAGAATATAAAAAAAGTCTCATCAAGTTATTTCCTCTTTATTGTATGAAAAATAAATTTAAATCAGAGAAAAGAGCAAAAAATCCCAAACCTAATATCCTTGGACATGGCTGCGCAGCCAGACCCAAATTATTTCCTCTTTATTGTATGAAAAATAAATTTAAATCAAAGAAAAGAGCAAAAAATCCCAGACCCAATATCCTTGGGTGTGGCTGGAGAGATCGACCCAATATTCTTAGGCATGGTTGCGCAGCCAGACCCAAAATCGAGATGGGTCTGGCTGGGCAGCCAGACCCAACACCTTTTTGAATTGTTTTGGATCTGGCTGGCCAGCTACACCCAACGCTATTACACCTTTTGAAAGTGTTTTAGGTCTGGCTGTCAAGCTAGAACCAACAGCTTTTGATAGAGAAGGCAACACCCCTAGGCATGCAGGCTGCAGACCTGCTCGCCTGGGTCTGCAGTCAGGCGCACTTGTCTGGCCCTAGCGCCCAGGGCATGGCAGCCCCAACACCAGGTGTTTGCAGCCCCACCATGCCCCACCAAAATCGAAACTAACCATTTTCTCCTCATCCATCCCATCAATGCCAAATGCATCCCAATGAAAAGACAACCCCACCCTCCCCTTACAGTCTTTCCAACTCCTTGTGGCAAGGTAGCTTTGCCATTACACTGCTCCAATCCACAGTGCTTTATATTTAGGTAAACAGTAACAGAAGCACTGATGCCTTTTAGTATATTGTATAATATCTATAATGAAACAATCTTCAATATTAAATGATTTATGACACTCAACTCGAAATTTATATTGTTTATTATTTGCTTGAATTCGTTTTATCTCAACATGCAACTCATGAACTCTACATGTAAAAGATTTAGTCGGCTCAAACATGTTAGTGTAAGGAGACATTGGAAGAAGACCTAAAGGCACCCTAGGTTTATGACCATGAACATCTTATGACTAAGAGTATGAAATGAAACAAACATTAATTGTATCCTATGTGGATATAAATTGGACATAACCTAGTGAGTCAAGGCTATCGTTACCCTCTTTATCATGAATAAAGGGTAATGAATTCAAGAAGCTCAACAAACTACTCAAAATTTATGATATGCTAGATGTCAAGCATAAAGGGTAAGGTATTAGTGAATTTAGAAGGTTGCACAAAATCTATGCATGCTGGATGTCAATTACAGGAGGTGAAGAATCAGGGAGTTCAAAGGGACAACTATTTTGAAACTCTTCCAACACCACACTTACATATTCAGGCAATTGGTAGAGTCTCTTGAAACCTCTTTAGCTAACTTCTTTTGCAACTAAAGAAGACTTAATAGACTCTTCATTAACCTCATCTTCAAACTCTTTTGGATTTATTGTGTTAACAACATTCATCTTCTCGGGTGGTTCCACTGAGATTTTTTTGAAATTTTCTTTTCAACTAAACCAAACATAATAGGCTTTTCCTTAACCTCATTCTCAAACTCATTTAGACTTGTGCTTAGTCCTTATTCTTTCACACTCTTCTTTTTCTTGTTCTTATTGATAGATCTTGCTGGTAATCCAATAAAATGAATCTTTCTACCTTTAAAAGTAAAAGAACATGAATTTGATCAACCAAATGGTGACGTCTAAGTCTAAATCGTATATCCATTGTCTACCCAAAATGACAAATTCTTATTCCTATATTAATTGGAATCACATCACACCAAATCTCACATGATAGTCTATGAATTTGATAGGGAATAAACATCTCTTATTGATTTCTATGGAAGTATTATTAACCCATAACACATTATATGACTTAGGATGGAGAAAAAGTTTTAGTCCATGGTAATTGTAAAATAAAAACACAATGCTAAAATAAAAATGAATAAAAGTAAAAGTAAAACTTATTCAATTTTTTATTTATATTAATTAAGACAATAATACACTATGGAAATTGTAAACATGCATTGCTAGTCTTTAAGTGTAAATCAAACAAAAGTCACAAATTTCCATAAACCTTGCAAGCTCCAAAGATAATAAAAAGGACTAATAAATAGATATAGATGACAACTTTGATAGGTGAGTAGAATATGAACGTCGTATGTAAGATAGGATTTTTTTTTCCAAACGCAAAAGGCACTCTATTGATGATTAATTGAATAACAAGTACAAAACCAAAGAAGTAAACTTCAATGAATCAAAAGGTTGAGTAATTTACCGATAAAGATTCAAATCGTCAAACTCAATTGCGGTTGGACCTCTTTGAATCATGTAAAATGTTGTCAATGTATCACTGATGTCGTCTGACTTGTTTGTTGTTGTCACTTTTTTTTTCTCCTTTTTCTTTGATCACTTGTCACTCTTTTTTTTTCACCTTTTCTTTTGACTTTCTGACTTTTCTTTTTTAACTTTTTTTTATTTTATAAAACAAAATTACAACAAAATTGACAATAAATCAAAAGTAACAAGACTCTTCTAAAACCATTCTTCTTCACGCCTCTCACAGCCAAAAACATTTGGTGCAATCTGAGGCTTGAACACGCATGTGGATGTAATTTGAAGACTTGAATCAATTGTGCTCTGTGGTGGATTGTCGGTGTGATGGAGTTGCTAGTTGATTTGCCTGTTATTAGAGATTTTATTGTCTTCTATTGTGGTTACTGGTAATGAGTGGGTGTGGTGGCTAGTCTTTGACATAGTGGTTGGTACCAGGTTGGTTGGCGACATGGTGGTTGAGGCTAAAGACTGGCTATTGTGGTTTTCTGTTTGGTAGTGGGTAGTGGATAGGGGGGCTAAAGTTGGGTTTGTGTTGGCAATGTTTATGTGTGGGTTGTGGCTTGCAGTGTTTAGTTTGATTTGGTAGTGGCTGAGGCAACTGTGGTGGTAGGGATGGATTGGGTTGAGTGGTGTGGCTAAATGGTATGAATGTGCTGATTTTCTGGTTGTAGTGTGGCTGGATGTGATGGGTTTTTTGACAGTGGTGGCTTGAAGATCAGCTGGAATTGGTTTGATGCTACTGTAAACTGAAGATTGTTGATTTCTTGATGAGGGAATTTGTTAGGTTGTGATGGGTGGCGGTTTTGTGGGCGACTACTGCAGTGGATGGGTGGACTACTGGTGGTTGGCTGATGAATATAGGGGAAGATGAATAGTGGCTAGGGTTTTGGGTTTTAGGGTGTGTGTGACTGGGTGAATTTTTTTTTTTTTAAGATTTTGACTATAAACAAAAAGACTTTTTTTCTAGATCATTATTGATGATGATCCTTCACAATTGTTAGGGATTAGAAACTGTGTTGAATTTTTAAGATTTGCACAAGCTCTAATAGATCCATTAATTATAAGAACAATTCAAAGTTTATGCTTTGATAGCAAAGCTGATGTGGGACAAAAGAGATTAAAAAGAAGTAAGAAGAAAGAAGAAGCTAAGAAGAAGCCAAAGAAAGAAAATAAAAAGCTGAAGAAAGAAGAATGGAGCTGAAGAAGAGAAAGAATCGGGTTTGGAAAAGTCCGCAACTTTGTAAATTTTATTCAAATCATAAAAAATTGTCTAACATTTAGAAAAATAACATATAAATATTAAAACGCTAACTAGAACAAATAATTGGACATATAGCCCACTAAATAAAAAATTTATCAATAACTAAATCAAACCCAACAAATAAATTCAAATAAAATTCAATAACATAGGGGTTGAGCTATCCTTTGTCATCATAGATCATATAGATGTGTGAATCATGTCTCGGGTCTGGTGTCCCCATTAAATTTTGTTGCTTTCGTTGGATTTGGGCTAAAGATATCAAGGGGTTTTAGTGTATGATTATAGGATGAGGTCTTTTATGATATTTTATGAAATATGAGTTCGAAATAGCATGATTTGTGCTAGAAAAATTGATGGCTGTTGATGGATTAATGGAATTGAATATTAGAATGGGGTTTGGTGTTGTGTAATTTGATAATTAATTGTGCATATGGAATGCTGATTGATATTAGATGAAGATAGCGTGCATAAGTTCATAACTTTAATCTTATATGCCTTTTTAAGTTCCTGAGTTATAATCACTAATACATTGCCATAGATCACATTGGACTAATACCTGTTAAAAAATAGTTTGGATGTTGGGTGATCTCTGAAATCAGAGCAGTTTGGCAAGGTGGAGAGACTGTTGCATGGATGATGGGTTACTGGGAAACATTTTACTGAAACAGCATGATGTTAGGTACACTTTATGTCACAGAATGACTTGTGAGAAAAAGTTGAGAGTTTAACAGGAGGTTGCATGTCACCAAGTTTTCTTCTGTCTTTTATTTTTGCTTCCTCTTATTTGTTTTTTCAATACCTTTGGTTGTCTCATGATTGTGGATCTTGAGGATATTGAAGAGCATTTTCCTTTAATGTTTTTATCCTTCTTCTGGAAGGAGCATTTGAGTGCTCGGTTCGCAGTATGTGCTCACAGCAGCAAGCATATTGCTTCTATATGTTCATGTCTGTGTGGCTCCACCATAAAATCTTTCTTTGAGCAGTGCATATTATGCAGGCTGTAACGCTGTAACGCTGGTGTCCCTTGTAATTTATTTTTCAGTCATTATGTGGGCACTAGCTGAGAATCGAAATCCATATTTGTGTCAGACTTGACCCCCAAACAAGTTGAATCTTGGGATCTTTGCTTAGGCTGGGTGATCACAGTGGAGTTTCTGGTCTCCTGAACATTGAAACTGTTGTAAATAACTTAGGACTTTGAATTGTATGTCAAAAGTTATTTTCATAAATAACTTATGACAAAATGAGTCGAGTTAGAAGTATTTCTAATAAAAAAATGACTTAAAACAACTTTTTTTTTTTAAAAAAAAAAGATAGAGGTAGTGCAAGTTAGAATCCATGTCAACAGTTTTGATTTAAAGCAAAATTTTGACTCAATTTTTTTAACGAAGTTTTGATTTAAGTCAAGCAATTCCTAACCAAACATGTTCCCGACTTTTCTTTCAAAATCTTGAAGTCGTGCCAAACATAACCTAAATCCTTGCAGCTTAATGTTTAGAAATTTTCAGCTGCATCTTGCACTTTGAAGTTCGTATCTTTGTAAGACCTGCTGTTTATAAATCAAGTTTTGTTGAGAACTGGGTAGTTTTAAGTGGTGGTTTGAGATTATAATTGGTTTGTTTTTTTTTTTTCCTCCAATTTCCATTACTTCTCCCTTATAATTTCTGGCAGAATGCAACTTGCAAATTGCGGATTTCTAGATTTGGGATTTGACCTGCAGTTTGAAGTAATGGTTATTATCTTCATGCTTTTAAAATACCACCATGCTTAATCCGTCAGATGGTAATGCTAACTAAAGTCATTGTAAGCATGGCCCTCGTTTCTTTTTTATCTAGTTCGATGTTTTCTTCTAATAATAATTTTTCTTTTAATTTTTTGTATAGTACCATTATGGATTATTTTGTCTTCATCTTCATGACAGACTCTTTTTGACCTACTTTTGTAGGTGTGGAAAGAATTTTGCAAAGAAAAAGATTTTCTTTGTGAACATGGAATCTGGAAACTGGAAAGCAAGTTCCTGTATGTTGACATGAATATATTTTAAGATTTGCTGATATTTACTTCTGGAAGGTCCAAACACAGTAGTTTTTGTCATATATTCAAAATTGGTTTTCAATGTTGTATATTAACTTTTATAGGTTCTATATCCTGAAATGCCCTTTTTTCCCGTTATTATTCCTTTTTGTTCATTGAATGAGTTTAACTTACTAGGATGGGCCAACCAGAGGCTTCGGCCACCGGCAGCGTATAGATGACTCTCTCAGAATCTGCACAGTGTCTGCGAAACTCTCTAACTCTATATGCAACTCAGAAGCCATCTGTGTATTGTACCTGTGAATGTATTCAAGAATAAGAATCATTGATACCTGCACAGAAAGTAACACGGTGTTTGAGTGGAAATGGAGGATGGTGGATAAGGAGAAAAGTAGTGAGTAGAATAAGAATAAGGTGGTAAAAGATATCATTGAAGTTGTGCAAGCAGGCAGTTTCAAAGCCACCAGTTGTGATTTATTAGATCTTGAAAATCTTGATGTGGAAAGCAGCCTCTTGCTTCTGGCAAAAGGTAATATCAAAATTTGTATGCATGTGCCGGGGGCACGAAAGGCATGCAGAATCAATGAACAAAATTTTCCTACGAGGTTCAAGTACATGACGGCAGGAATTCTTTTATGGTAATGGGTTTTCATACCTTGCCTATCACTCAAATATATGTTATCCAATCTATATTAATTATAAACTTCTATATTAATTATACAATATACTAATAAAAAAGAGAGCTCAGTGTCCAGTGTTCCTATTACTGTTTACCTAGACATAAAGCATTGTGTGTTGAAGCAGTGTAATGACAGAATTGTTCTTGCCACAGAGTTGCAAGGACATCAGGGGAAGGATAAGGTTGTCTTTTTACTGGGATGTATTTGATATTAAAGGGATGATTTGGAAGAAAATGGTCAGTTTCAATTTTGGTAGGGTCGCAAGCCCTGGGATGCGGACACTTGACGTTGGGGCTGACAAGCCATAGGCACTGAGCCAGACACACGCGCCACGTGGGGACACTTAGCGCTAGGGCTGACCTACCTGCGTGTTGGGTCAGACTCGCGAGCATGGCTGCAGACCCTAGCAAGATCTAAGGCTTATAGGTCCTATGTCAGGACTCAAATCCCTTGGGTTCTGTGTCCGGACCCAGTACTCTTAGGTCATGCAACATGACCTAATTTTCTTGGGTCTTTTGTCAGAACTCAAGGTTATTGTGTCTTAGGTTTTTTAATATAATTATTTCTCTTATAAATATTATTATTTTATTATAGTTGAAAGTATTAATATCAAACATATTATAATTTGTGTTCTAAATATTATTAGTTTAATTATAATAAAAATAATAATACTTATGCCCCAAATAATAGTATTTTTTATATTAATACTTTGAATTATAATTGAAATAATAATATTTAGAACATAAATAATGATAATAAAAATAATAATTTTTGTACCACAAATAATAATATTTTTCATATTAATACTTTGAACTATAATAGAAATATTAATATTATAACACAAATAACACAATTTTAATATTAATACCTTCAATTATAATAATAATAATAATAATAATAATAATAATAATAATAATAATAATAATTAATTTTATCCTTCAAATCAATTATATGGTTTTTCTTCGGTGGTAATAATATTTTATTTTAAATTTATTAATGATAATAAGAACAATAATTTATACTTTTACCCTTCAAATAAGTCCTACATCAAGATCCAAGTCGAATGGGTCATGCGTCAGGATCTAATGGTAATAGGTTGTGCGTCAGGACCCAAGTCTAATGGCTCCTGCCTCAGGACTCAATTCTCTTGCGTCAAGACCCAATAGAAATGAGTCATTTATCAAGACCTAGGTTCTTGGATCATATGTTTTTAAATATTATTATTTGTATTTTAAATATTATTATTTTTATTATAATTTAAAGTATTGATATTAAAAATATTATCATTTGTGTTATAAATATTATTATTATTATTATTATTATTAATAAAATAATTAATAATTTTTTTAAAAAAATATTATTAATATTGAAAAACAACCATAAATTTGATTTGAAAGGTAAAATTAAAAATTATTATTATTATTATTATTATTATTATTATTATTATTATAAGTATCATCATCATTAATTGATTTAAAAAAACTATAGTTTTGAAACTTGTCCCGGCCTGGCAGGTCAACTCGGGGCAGGAACCGGGATAGGTTGAAAAAAAATAGGGAAAGGAAAAACCCGGTGTGACCTGACTGGTTGACTCGGCAAAACCTGGTCAAAAACTCAGTTGCAACCCGTTAATTTTTTTTTTTACTAAAACGATGTTGTTTTGATTTAAAAAGAAAAAGAATTGATCCAGGCGACCCGGTGACCTGATCAAAACTCGGTCTTGGACTGCGTCAAGTTTAAAAACTATAAAAAAAAAAACTATTATTACTATTGAAGAAAAACCATAATTGTTTTTTAAAGATTAAAAAAATATAAATATTTTGGAAAATAAGTTAAATAATAATATTTATACCACAACTAATACTGTTTTTAATTTTAATACCTTTAAGATTAATAAAAATAATAATATTTTTACCACAAATAATAATACTCTGAACTATACTAGAAATATTAATATTTATAACACAAATAATATTATTTTTAATATTAATACCTTCAATAATAATAATAATAATAATAATAATAATAATAATAATTATTTTTAATGTTATCCTTCAAATCAACTATATGGTTTTTCTTTGGTGGTAATAATATTTTATTTTAAATTTATTAATGATAATAAGAACAATAATTTATATTTTTATCCTTCAAATGGGTCTTGCATCAAGATCTAAGTCGAATGAGTCCTGCCTCAGGACCCAAGAGCAATGGATCATGTGTTAGGCTTGATCTCTAGGGTCCTGCGTTTTGATCCAATTCACTGTGTTATATGCCAGGACCCAATTGTATTGAGTTCACTATCAGAACCCAAGCTTAATGGGTCTTGCATCATGACCCAAGATTCTTGGGTCTTAAGTTTCTAAATATAATTATTTTTATTTTAAAAATTATTAATTTGTATTATAATTAAAAGTATTAATATGAAAATATTATTATTTGTGTTATAAATATTATTATTTTTATTATAATTAATAATATTATAATAAAAATATTATTATTTGTGTTATAAATATTATTATTTTCATTGTAATTAATATTATGAATAAAATAATTAAAAAAATTTAAAAATATATTATTAATATTAAAAAATATATTATTATTTATATTATAAATTTTTATGGTATTTTTATGAAAATAAAAAGTGAGCTCGTGGCGTAGCGCGGACACTTAACTAGTTATAAACTAAAAGAGCAAGGGGTTTTACTGAAACCTTCTCACAAAGTACTATTCATTAGAATAATGTTTTGTTTTGTTTTTGTTTTTTTTTTTAATTAATTTTTTTCTATTTAATTTCATTCTTTAATATTAGATTTTTTTTCTATTTCAATTAATTTTTTATTTAATTTTTTTATTTAATATTAGATTTTTTTTCTATTTAATTATCATACTTTCATGACATGGATCTCAGGTTTAACGGGTTAATCTTATTTGACAGGTTAACCCAGTTGACTTATTTTTTTAATTAGTTTTTTCCTTCAAATTTCATCTTTTAATATTGATTTAATTGAGAATTAAACTTCATGATTTAATTTGTTTAATTTTCATTATATTTTCCTGATCTCATGATACGAGAATAATACTTGACGGATTAACTCGAGTTAACTTGGGTTGTTATTTGTGTCTTTTATTTAATTGATTTTTTTTCTCAATTTTATTATTCAACATTGGGTCAGTTGGGAATTGAGCTTCATAATATATTTTAATGGTTTTGGTATTTTAATCCTAGTTAAATCATGTTGTTTTTTTCATTTTCTTTCTTAGAGGTTATATTGATCTCATTACTTGGGTCACGAGTCCTTCAACATTGGACTTGTTTTTTATTGGGTTGTCCTTATCTTATGACCGGGATCGCGGGTTAACCTAATTAATTTATTTTTATTTTTTTCAATTAATTTTTTTTAATTTTATCAATTAATATTGTATTTAATTGAAAATTAGACTTTATAATTTGTTTTGGTTTAATTTTCATTAGCTTTTGCAGAATTCCACACAACTCAGAATCAAACTTCTTGCATCATCTAGAGCTGTGCAGTGTGCAGTTTTGTATGCTTAAAGTGGATGTCAGGTTCTTACTACTCCGAATTCCTTAAATATTGAAATCAAAGGCATGAAGTAATAAAATTACCAAATAAATACCTCAGTTTATTACAGCCTAGAATTTCATATGATTTGGGGATGGAATGCTCTCCACCTTGCCACAATAACAAAGCCTCATCCTTTCAAGTCAAGGAAATACTGCAACAACTTGATCACCTTTTCCTCGTTACAGATTTGCTCTGAGCTTGCCAGTTGAAGCTGGCAACTCTATGATATGAGCACTTGACAAGTTCAGAGCTTTGGATTCCGAAGATTGATCATTTAGGCTTTTTTTCTTTGGTGGGTTTAGCTGCTTTTAATTACTATATGATCTTTGTATGTGTTCAAATTATAATGGAGTTGGATCTATGATGGCTTCTTTTTTTCTTCTCTCTTTTTGATCTATTAAAGCATCCACATTATTGCTTTCTAAAGACAGTCTTTAGCTAGGCACCCAAGCCCTCTCTGTCTCCAAACCACTGGTTAATTTCTCACATAAAATTCCTTGAAAAGCCTCGATCTTTATGTAAATATCTCCAAACCACTGGTTTCTCCGATACATCTATCCAATCTAGGTATTGTTATTTCATTACTGATTGTAATTTGAGGATTTGATTGGTGGAAATTTGATGATCATGGTGGTTTTTGGCATGGAAGCTAGTGTTGGTGCATGTGCCTTTGGTTCAGGAGATTTTTAGTCTGTGTAAAAAACCCACCAAGCCTAAGCCACTGACTGTCGAATATCAAGAATTTATGATACCATTGATGCCCAAAATTCCACTCCTGTTGGGTAAGTTCATATGGCTACTCTTTTTTTTTCCTTGTTGTTCATTGATTTATTTTATTAAATTAAAAGTAGGAGTTAGAATTTGAAAGTTTATTATTTGATATATATATATATATATATATATATATATATATATATATATATATATATATATATATAGTCAGTTTAAAAGTTAATTATCTCCAATGTTAATTTAGAATTGATACAATGTTAAGATCAATCATGGCAACAATGAAGGTGGTTAAAACTTGTATTGTGATGCCATTCATTATTGTTGTTATTAATTTTTTTTAGTAACATATCTATTGCTTATTTTAATGAAAACATGTATTTATTTTAACTAGAATCATTATTTAAAAAAAAAAATTCATGTTTGTTAAAGCAAGTTAAAAAAATATATATATCAAAATAATATGTTCATATTTTTTATGTTGCTAGAAATTAAAAAAAATTATAAATGTGATAAAATTATTTTCACAAAATATTTAAAAGTTTTGACAACAAAATACTAAAATAATGATTTTAATCGGATTTTCATGAGAAATTTAATAATAATAATAATAATATATCACATACATAATAATTGAAAAAAAATGTTAAATGTAAATTAGAAGTTATAATATTATTTACAAACCATGTCAATATTTAAAAGTAAGTGAATTAACATGTGAAATGTTTTGGAGTGCAAAAAAAAAAAAAGGAAAAGAAAAAGAAAAAGGAAAAGAGAAGACCAGGCCCAAGGCCTATTCCACTAGAAGTAGGCTAAAAACGTGGGGGCTTTGATTTTTTTTATGAAGAAAGTAGATAATATGTCGTCAGCCACTTATTTTTTTGAAAAAAATAACATGGACGACATGTTGTTTATTGTGATGGATGACATGTGTTTGTTTACCCGCTTTTTGATAATCAAAATGGCAAGAAATTTTGTCACTTTCAACCAATTTTCCCATGAAAATACATTAGAAGTACCCTTAAAGCAGCAAACAAATTAGTTAAGAACTTAAAAATTAACCCACGATAAAAAAATACTATCAAACTGTGATCTATTAACCATCATCATCAAACTTCTTCCATCAAATGGAATATTTGGACACCGAACCTAGCCATTTTGGTTGTCAAAATCGTGACAACTAACTACTTTCTCTCTTTGCTTTCATTTTTCATCAAGGCTCTCTCTTATTCAGGGACTAAAAAATATACAAAATAAACTTTTGAATCATAATGAAAATTTCCAAGAATTTAGGATTAGGTGTGACATTTCAACCCTTTATCTTTTATTTTAGTAATTTTATTATAATTTCAAAACTAATTCTAGCAAACTAGGCCATAGAAGGACTCAATTGAAAGGGGAAAAAAGCTTTAAAAATGGAAAAAAAAAAAAAAAAAAGGTTGGGTCATTAACAATGAATTAGCTGAGTTGACCTTTTAGATGTATTACTAGAAAGGAAAGCAGAGTGTTCATTTGGAGAAGCAATGTGATGGTGGCCATTTGTCGGTGTTGTTGTTTTTGTAAAGTCAATAACTGATGACTAACTTCTTGGAGACAAACGGATCTTCAATTTTAGAGATGAAGTTGTAACATGATCAAGTTATGGACTCAAGTTAATAGGCAAACGGGGTTTTTTTGCTATATGGAGGTGGTGGTGGTGGAGGAAGTGGAGCTGGGAGAGGTTTAGAAGCTGGACAATATTTTTGTTATATTTGTTTTTGTGTTTTAAATAAATTTATTTTTTTCACTTTAAATTATGTTTTTAGATTATTTTGATGTGTTGATGTTAAAAAAAATTTTAAATTTTTTTATTTTAATATATTTTTAATAAAAAAATACTTTAAAAAATAACTGCTATTACATTTCAATTATACTCGTAGTGTTATCTATACAGACAATAGTCAGGGAGTCAAGTTTTCATATTAGGGCCAAGTAGCCAGATTCAGAGTTATTATTTATGGTGGCAGAGGCAAAGGAGGAAATGGTGGTTACACGGTATTTATGATGTTTTGGCTTGATAGGCTAAGCTGCTTGGACTTTTTCAAAACTAATTCTAGCAAACGAGGCAAAGTAGTAGTTGTGGCGGCTACGAGAATGATTAATTTTTAGTGTCTATTAGTTTTAATGCCTGCGCTAAGCAAACTTAAGTTAGATTAAAAAAAAATTAAATCTAAAAAAAAGTTTAGGCCTCGAGGAGCTTAAGTTAGTTTTAATGCCATTTGTCTATTTGTACTATAGATTTTTTTTTAAAAAAATAAGTTTTTGAAAAATTAAAAAAAATCAAGGTGCTTCATAATGTTTTCCAATTCTTTTATATAAATAATAAAACATTATAAATAAATAAAAAGAAAGAAACTATTAGCATGGAGAATTCATCGTGTCCCTAAACACATATCATTATTCACTGCAATAATGTAATTATTATTTCTCCCTTTCAACAAACAACCAATGAACTTTCTATTTAAAATAATACAGTCTTTTTCTCAAGACTTCTTAGTCATTATGTAAAATTATATCGAGCCTTTAATAGTTTGATTGTTTTTCACTTTGTGTATATTTTTTTAAAAAAATTACACTTTGCATCTCATAGTTTATAAGTTGTATAATATTTTGCATTCATGAAAAAAAAATCAACAAAAACATTAGAATTATTTAAAAAATTATCATTTTATTTTAATTAATGACTAAAAAACCCTGCTATATTAAAATAACAAAATTGTTACTCTTCTTCTCTTTGCCAAATATAAAACCCTAGCCATCAACCATCACTAGAAAAGTGACAAATACAAACAAAAACACCAACATTATTTTTCTGTCGATAGATTACGGTAAACTTTATCGACAAGTTATTCCCTCATTGTATTCATCGGTAAACACCGACATAAATCTTATGTTGGTATTTACTGGGAGAATTACAGTGAGAAAAGAAGGAATTAAAAAAAAAGTCAAAAAGTACAATGTCGTGTCACTTTTATTAACAAAATTACTGATAGGTTAATTCCGTCTGTAATATTTAATTTATGACCTGGCAAACGACCCTCTTCTCTTCCTCCATTTACAAGCACAAAACAAAAACTAAGCAGCACTAGAAAGGGATGGCAAATGCCTTATCTCAGAAATGGTTGATTTGTCCCTCCTTGGTGCAACGATTCATAGAACAACAAAAACAAAGAAAAGTAGCAGATCAAAAAAAAAAGAAGGTTGGTTTAAAGAAGAAGATGTGTTGATCATTCCTCCTACTATGGATTTGAAGATTTGATTTGAAAATGCTAAAAAAAACCCAAATTGATTTTCATTGGTTATAGAAAGTTAATTGAAGGGAGAGAAGAAAGGGAAGAGATTAAAAAAACAACTTGATATGGTATTTGTATATTTGAATTGTATTATATAATGGTGAATTTATCTTTTTATCTTATTTTAATTTTAAGTTGACTAAGAATGTAAAGTATAATATTTCAAAACACAAAGGCAAAACAAAAAACGATCAAATTATTATAAAAGTAAATGAATATTAAGATTCATATTTCTTATTTAGTTTAGGATATTAGGATTTTTTTTGGTGTCTATATAAACACACATCCTTTTTTGTTTGTCCAAAAGTAGTTTCTTTTTTAATTGATTTTCATGAAAAGTGAATTAGTTTTCAATTGAAAAATATTTTATAGTGTTTGGCTATACCTTGAAAAATGAGCTCAAAAAGCACTTATTAATGTTTTATTATTTTTTTTAAGTTTATGAAAAGAATGGGGATCAAATATGACAAATGAAAAAGTCCGAGCAAAGTGAAATTAAAAAAAAAATCCATCATTATAAATTATTTCAAATAAAAAAATAATGAAATGAATAGGGACTAAATCTGACATATGAAAAAGTTCAAGGATGAAATTAAAAAACTTTTTATTTTATAAATTATTTCAAATAAAACAAATAATAATCAAAAGAGTATGGACCAAATATCAAGGAAAAATAAATTGAAGAGTTGATTTGAAAATTTAGAGGACTTGGTGCAGAAATCAATGAGGAGAGAAAAAATAAGGGGGGAAAAAGGTCACCGATGCCAAAACAAAAATTAGTACATTACATACGTCACCTTGGAAAAGAGGGACCATCGAGTAAGTAGGCTCGCCTTCAAGCACTGTAAAAGATCTCACGTGTCACCTGAATATAGCGGCATAGCTAACATGCTGACGTGTCCAATGCACGTGCTTATCACTTTCTATTTTTAAATTATATGTCATATTTATCAAAATAATAAATTGTCCCTTGGTCACCTTTATTATTACTAAAAAACCAATACAAAAATTAAAAAAAAAAAAACATTAAACTCCAATTTAATAAATTTTGATTTTAAAGGTAATTTAGTCATTTCACTTTATTTTATTTTATTTTTTGTTAAAGATCCAGAAAGTGTTTTTCAAAGTTGAGAAAAGGAAAACACATTCATTTGAAAAGGCTTAAGTTTTTCCTTTGACTAGAAACCGTTTTTTATTTACTAACTTTTCTAAAGTTAAACAAACATAGAAAAGTTTGGAAATTGGTTTTTAGAAAAGTGGTTTCCAGGAAAGTGTTTTCCACGAAACAAACACCCTTTTTTTTATTGGGTTTTCACTAGTTCCTTAACTGCTTTCTATAAGTATATACCTCTTTTATAAGTTTTTTATGGAGAAAATTACCCTGAGTATCCTATGGTTTACTCTATTTTACACTTTGCCTTTATTATTTTATAAATTATAGAAACATCCTAAACTTTGTATGTACATGACACTTTAAATGGTGCTAAAAATCAACAAAAAAGTTTTGATTATTTACAAGTTTTCCATTATTTTTCATTTAAAGAATAAAAGCTCTTGGTGCAAAAAACTTCTCATTTTTTACAAGTTTGCCACTAGTTACCGTTTAAGTTTTTTTAAAAAAATTGTTGATGCCTAACATTATACATACCCTGATATAATCAAAATACACTCTTTCCTCTCATAAAAACACACATTTTCTTCTCATCAAAACCTGCAATTTTTTCATATCAAAACACACAAATCTTCTCATAAAAAAACACCCCTTCTTCTCATCAAACTAACACTCATTCTCATCAAAACCTGCAAATTTTTTTATATCAAAACACACATTTCAACTCGTCAAAACATATAAATCTTCTTATAAAAAAGCACAATTTCTTCTTATCAAAACACACCATTTCTTCTCATCAAAACTTGTTCCCCTTCTTCTCATCAAAACAACAACCATTACTAAAAAAATAGCACCCCTTATTCTCATCAACCATTTGTTCTTATCAACAAAAAATCTCCATAAATTTATAAATTCAAAACATGAATTCTTATACATTAAACAATAATACAAATTGTAACAGTTATGATGGATTGAAATTCAAGAATTAAAAATGTATGAAATGTGGGGGGGGGGGGGGATTGTTTGGATTATAGAGACTAAAGCTAGCAAAAACAAGTTATTCTACAGATGTGATGATAGGTCGTGTGACAACACATTCATTGACTAATGCATACCTATTAATGAAATTGAATTAACTAAGTGAAGGTCTACATGTGTTAATGATATTGAGTTAATGCTAGATGAAGTGAAGAGAATAAAAGATGAGTTACATCAAGTTCGGATCAAGAATCATAACATGAAGGCTAGCATTGCAAGTATAAACTAATATGTTTCAAAAATTACATACATCAAGGCAATAGAAAACATCTTAAATATTTATAGATCATATCATAAACACACAAATCAACTATAGACAATAATACTCCTCTATAAGAACCCTTTAGATGGCAACAATCAATCCCAATGAATGGTTTATATACATTAACAAGTCTTTCTTTCTTCATCTTCAAACATACATAAACCCTTTCAAATTTTCTTGGTGAATATATTTCAAAGTTGTAATCAGGGTCAAATCCTATAAACACATCAGACCTTAGGTTATATTATTTTAGAAGTTGGATATATCTAAGCGGTCTCTTATAAGACTCCTTATGACTTCCTTCCACAAACTCTTTAGCTTTAGTCCTAGATCTCTATAATTGCATTAGATGTGGCTTAATCCTAAACTTATCATTCAATATTATATCAAGTTCTTTATTGGATATCTTTAGGTCTGCACTAATAATTGAAAGCAACTTTTTTATTATCCAAGTAGAATTAGTTGCTTTTATATTTTCAAGCCTAATACAACCATATTGGTCTCGTAAAGACTTAATTATAAAATTCTTACTACTAGGAACCAAAGAAGCATGTATTTTCCACAAACAACCATTACTCATACATATAACTCTAACCTTTTCCTTTTAATTAATATATCCTTTTAGATGATATTAGTGAGTGATATTAATGAAAACTTGACATTTAGCAAACTTAATTGATCAACCAACACCTACCTTAAATATCTTACACTTAAAGCCAATTATAGGATCAACAACCTTCTTTTTATTTTTCATTTCATCCTTGTCACTTTCATCCTTATCACCTTTATCACTACTACCAAAAGTTTCATAACCTTCAAATCAGCATCATCTTCATCACTACTTAACTTCCATTTATTTTTTGAGTCTGTTGCACCATCCAATGTTAGTGTTGTTATCCATTTTTTAGGTTTCCATAAAAAAAAATGAGAAAATATATATCAAAAAATACATATTCAGAAGAAATCCAAAAAATAATAGGAGCGAGAAAAGGATGTTGGAATGCTGAAAAATAGTCAAAAATTGATTGAGGAGATTTAAAAATGCAAAGGGTTGAAATTTGACAGTTTATCGTTAGCTAATGAGAGTCCTGTTGACAAAGAAAATCCAATTTCAAAAAAATATGTTCAAAATAAGATTATGGACTCAATTAAATTATATCCAAGATTTAATTGGATTTATAAATGGTTTGATTGCAAGAAAATTGATCTTTTAAGTCAATTTAGACTTTTATTACAAGAAATTAAAGTTCTGGGGTCTAATTATAATTTTGAAGAGTTAATTTGGTCAAATCAGAGGTTTAATTGCATAAGTATTGAAGTTTGATGCCAATTAGGGACTTAATTGAAAGAATCCGAAACCAAGGATCAAACCAGAAAAAACGCTAGAATCAAGGGATCCAATTATAATTTATCCAGGAGTTTGATTACAAGGTTGTAAAAACATCAAGGACCAAATCAGAAATATCATTTAAAATTGCAAAATCGGTGCCTCTTCATCAGCAACGATTTCATGCAGCTGGCTGTTCACTGCCTTCATCAGTAACGGTTCCATGCAGCTGGCTGTGAGACATTACAGCAACAACAACACCAATTCATTTTAATTATGGAACATATGTCACGGCTGTCATCCCTCTGCAAACGTTATCAAGCTGGCTGTAACCAGCACAAGGCCTCTGGCCTATAAAAGCAGGAGAAAACAAGGCGGGAAAAGAGAGAGGAGAGGGAACGGAAAGGAGAAAGAGAACAGGGAGAGAAAGAGAACAGGGAGAATAAAAAAAAACAGAGAGAGGACAGTGAAGAGAGGAAAGAAAACCGAGAGTGGGAGACGAACGAAAGACAGGAAAAAAAAAAGGCAGAAAGAAAATGAAGAGAGCAGAACATGAGAGAGGAGAGGATAGGGAGGAGGAAGAACAAACAGTGAGGAGAAAACAGAGAAAGGACAGTGTAAGAGAGGAAAGAAAACCAAGAGAGGGAGAACGTAAGGAACAGAGGAGGAGGAGAGTAGATAACACAAAGCAAGACTGCTCGAGGGGACATAAATAGAAGAGCAAGGAGAAACCGAGCAGCGCAGCAAAGTTCACAGACAGCAGTGGACCACCGGTTTTCCTTTCTCCAGGTATGCTCATTTCCTTTCTTCGTAAAAATTGATGCATGCTTGTCTAGAGAAACAAAAGGAGAACAGAAGATGAAAGAAAAGCTTAAAGATCGCCATTTTAGCAACTCTGTAACCTGGGGTCTTCGTTATGAACAGTGCGAGGGTAATTTAATTACCGTCGCACTGTTCCATGCACGTGTAAAATTTTACGCGTGTATGGCTTGGGTGGGTCACTGGCTTGGGCCAGTGACCAGGTGGCTGGGTCCAACCCCGCCACATAGGCCGGGTTGGGCCTAGCAAAAAAAAAATTCTTAAAAGTTTCTTTTAAAAAATATGTGATTTTCCGCAAATATTTTATTGCATTTTGAAATATTGGTTTGTATTTTTATACTATAAAGATACAAATCCGGTATTAAAATATCAGGTTTTCATAAAAAATATAAAAATATAAAAATAAAATGTTTTGTTTTCATGCATTCGGCCAAGTCTCTCTAAAAAATATAATAAAAAAAATCATATTGTATCTTCATAAAAAAAAAAAAAGTTTTAGCATGCATTTTGGCTTTAATAACCAGTTTATTAAAGTCACGAGAACTGGCCAATATTTTAAAAATTCCAAAAAAATTATTTTATTTTCTTTTAATATTTGGGGTTACGACCTTATACGTAAGACGTATTCCGGATATTAAATTATTTGTTGACGTTAGAACGGTTAGGTTTTATCCAATAAGATAAGGATTTCTTTATCGAAGAGAACTTTTCTTAAACTATAGACGGACCAACAACTAGAAAACACAACAAGACTTTAAATTTTATTAGACAATAAAACAATGCAGCTTACCTTAGGTAGGACGTATTTGGGGTGCTAATATCTTTCCTTTACGCAACCAGTCCCTGTACCCGATCTCTGAGACCAGTTAGGGTTCCTAGTGACTAAAATACTAGGTGGCGACTTCCATTCTATTTTTCCACTCATAAAAGACAAGAATTCCTTGTCTCCCCATATTTGCCGCATTAGATAAGATTCGAGGGTGGATGTTTTCGCCGCAACGCCACACACATGCGACAGTTAGAAAGAAAGAAAAAAAAGAATCTCCTTGTAAACTATAAATGCATTCATCTTTATTTGCATTCAAGAATTCAAACCCTTCTTCATCTAAAGGAATATAATCATCATCACCTTCACTAAAATCCTCATCCTTGTAGTCTTTCTCATATTTAGGTAGTGTTTGGCTGCGTGGTAGCTTCCACGTTTAGTTGCCATCGCAAGTATCAGTTGTTTGGTAAATGAGAAACCATTGTTTACTGTTAACGGGACCTACCAAAATTTGCGGACGCGTCTGCGTTTCTTTGAAAGCAGCTCCAAGCTGCTTTACCTGCGTCTGCGTGGTAACCAGTGAAGTTTTTGTTAGGGAGTGAAAGAGAAGTGAGAGCTCTCTCATGTTCTTCAAACCAATCTGATATGGGGTCCATTGTGGATGATGATATTTTCAATATCAATGCCAGGGTTTGAGCCAATGAAAGGGTCCAAAGTGCAGTAAATAGTATTCTTAACAAAATAAGTATTCTTAACAATGATCATATTGAAAACAACCAGAGATTGTGATTTTTCAGAAAAAATAACAAAACATCAAACAATTTGTAGTTTTAAGTGTTCAGATTTCTATATAATTTAATCAACCAATAAAAAATATTTTATATTAAATATTATTTTAATAGTATTAATTAAATTTATAATATTTAAATTAAAAATTATTAATTTTTTTTTAGTTATTTTATAACCTCAATTTGAAAAGTATTCTTGTAACCAAACACATTAAACTACTTTTTGTTCAACCTCAATTTCAACCACAGTTTTAACCAAACATATATTTTTTCAAACCAACCTCAACTAAAAGTGCTTTTTATAAAATAACTTTTTTCAAACCACAATCACAATAGCTACCACAATACCAAACACACTCTGAGTATCATCATCTTCACTTTCTATATTATAGTTTGAACTTCTCACACCAGCACCCATAACAATACTCATATTAGAACTACCAGCACCATACCCTATACCAGCAATTTTTCATAATGTAAGAAGCAATTCCATGATGTACAATAATGTTGGGCATTTTTGTTTCTAATAAAATTAAACATGTTGCAATAAAATAATAAAAAAATTCAAGTTATATGAACATTAACTCTAATTTTTAATTTGGATGTTTTTTAGGTTTTCAAGAAAACAATCCAAATTGTTTCTCCACTTTAATAAACCATTTTGAGTTTTTGAACATTGAAGATTGAACCAAAAATAACTTAGGAATCTACGAGTTCCATATTAACCCAAATTTTATGCAATTTCTTTATGTTTAATCTTATAAATCAAACAATATTCTAATGAAATAACAATAATTTAACAACCACTAAACCCACTAACTTGATTATTGAAGTTTTGATTTGAGAAAACAAGTGAAATGACATATTTTTTTATTGTCTCATTCTTGTGACAGCAATATAGGAGAGAAATCTCACCACCTGTGACGCGAACCGATGTAAAGAAAATCGGCAACAAACCCCCAAAACTTTGATTTTCTATACATAATAAATTATAGATAATTAAGTAAACTATATTGTTCTTGAACTACATCTTTTAGTATGGAGTCTTTGCTAGGTTTTTTATTATTATTATTTGTATCTCAGAATATTTTGCTTCTATCATTGAAGCCTTTGTTGTATCTAGTGCTCACTTTTCTTTTCTAATATTAGAGGGTTGTTTAGAAACAAAACAAAACTTTAATTTTTTTTTAAAAAAATGGAGTTAAAAAAAAAAAAAAAGTTCATGTTCAAATAGAGGTTTTTCAATAAAACATTTTCACCATTTTTGGAAAATGAAGAAAAAACATATATATATATACACACACACACACACACAAGTACTTTTTTTAGCAATGTAAAAGATTAAAATTATTTTTATTTTTTATTTTTTTTATATTTAGTTAGTTTCTTAAATTTTTTGAGTTAAAAATATTGCTTTATCATGATAATTTTTAGTTTTAATAAAATAATTAATATTTTATAGTTAGATTATCACGAATACAAAATATTAAGATTACCATTATAGATTATAATTTTTATTTCTTATGAAAAATAGTTATAATCTTGGTGTAGTTTTAATTTTTTTATTTTTCGATGAAGAAATTCATCTTTGTTTTCAACAATTAAATTCATAGTTTTAAATTTTTCATTGAAAAAGGGAAAAAGAAAAAATAGAAATAAAAAAAGAAAATATCCACACCGTAGAACTTCTTTTATATATATAAAGAAGCATGGGTTTCTCCCAGATTTTTGGGGCATGAGCTACCAAGTAAGGTGAATAGAAAGAGTGAGGGAAGGTGCCACCACATGGTGAAAATAAGGTTGCTTAAATGATTAAGCAAGAATTATATGAGTGACGTGTCCCCTCGCTATTGGACACTCGAGAAAGTAGCAAATCTTCTGGCATTTGTATCCAAAAGGATCAAATCCTTTGGAGTCCCTTTCATCAATGGCTCCAAAAACAGGTGAGGTGGGCTCTACCTGTTTGTTATGTTTACCCTCCGTCTCCGTCTATATATATATATATATATATATATATATATATATATATATATATATATATATATATGTCTCCAATTCCATCATATCTTATTATATTATATGCAATAGTATTTTTTTCCTTTTTCTTTTTCTTTTTCTTTTTGGGTCCCCGTAGAATCCACTTGTGTGGGTCCCCTACACGAAAATCATCTGTCTACTTGGAAAAACATTGTGCTCAAACTCGTGGGTGTTATTCACCGGAACAGTATAATGATATTTTTGTTTATTTATCCAAAAACTTTTACACTAGTTTCGGTAATGTTGAAATCTATTTATTATTTTTAAATTGATTATGAATAAATATGTATTTTTATATTTTAATTGCATAGTAAAAGGACCAAAATACTATTAGAATCAAAAAAATTAAACCTGGCATCAAGGGGTATTTTTGTATTTTCACAATAGTTTTTTTATTATTACGATTTAAGCTGAGGGGTAATTTGGTATTTGATTAAATATAAAAAATAATAAACAATTAAAATACACATTAAAACAACAATAATACCCTTAAAATCAGAAAGATTAAGTATGGGTCAAGAGGTGTTTTCAATTTTTTATTTTTGTAATTAGAAAGTTAGTACAGAGACACTTTAATATTTAACTAAATAAAAATAAATAAATAATGTACGTGTGTGGTGTCTCTCAGAATTCAAAAATACCCTTTCGCCGTGTTAATGAAAGCATCGTCATGTTCTCTTTCTATTGGTGCGGTGCATGTCGACAATGGTGGTCCAGTTTATTGCCGGTAAGCCTTTTTTTTTCTTCTCTCTCCTCCCCTAAAAATTATAGTTTGAGAATTTTGGTTGTTGATATTTCAACTTCATTCCCTATTTTTTTTATTTCTTTTTTTTTGTTATGATTCTTTTGTAGAAGTTTTATTTGTTTCAATTTCATCTTTAAATTTTAATTTATCAAATATTATATTCTCCAATTTGGTCCTTAGTCTTTGGGTTTTTAATTTGTTTTTCTTGGTCCTTTTGTAAAAAATTTATTGGTTTTCAATTTCATTCTTCAGTTTAAATTAATGGTATTCTGTTTTTCAATTTGATCCTCAATATTTTAATTTTAATTTTTTTTCTTAGCCCTTTTCTTTTATAAAAGTTCTTATTCTTTGCAATTTCACCTTTTAATTGCAAATTTTTTTTATTTTTTATGTAAATTTTGATTCTTATTTTTTAATTTTTTTTGTCCTTTTACTAAAATGATTTTTTTAATTTCACCATTCAATTAAATACAAGTTTTATTTTTATTTTTATTTTGATCCTCATTCTTTTAATTGCTATTTTTAAAATTTTTTGTGTAATTAAAGTTGTTTTTCAATTTTATCCTTCAATAAATGATTGATTGAGAATTGAACTTTATGTTTTTTCAGATTGGGTGTTTCAGGTTTAATAACTTGGGTTACAAGTTTGAAAAGTTAACACTATGTTTTTTTTTTTAAAAAAAACTTTATAATATTTTTTTTATCAGATTATTTCAATCACATGATTTAGGGTATAAATTTAACGAGATATCTCAACTTGACTTAACTCTAATTAGCACGAGTACAAATTTATCATAACCATTTTTTAATATTTATTTTTAAATCTCATTTAAGTTCAACATTATTGTTTTACACGAAACAATAGTCCACCCTGCAACAAATTAAATACAAATTCCGAGGCTAGTTGGTATACTATTTGAACTTGGAAATAAAGTTGATGGGTTGTTTTTTTCTTTTTTACATTTTTATCACATTAGTAATGCTAAATTTATCCTGTCAATGATTAGATGGGAGAGATTAATCAACTCGAGGTTTGTGTAATTATTATGTTTTAGAATCTAACTAGTCGGTGTGCTCGCACGATCCCTTGAAACACTTTTCAAAATTATCTCTATACACTTCTATAGTAATTAAAATAGATATTCATAAAAAGAGACAATGATTTAGATTTTAAGAAAAAATACATATTTTTGTAGCTAAAATTCCCTTTTTTTATTCATATATTATTTTACAAGCTGTATTGTTTTTAGTAAAAACTAAAGATAATTATAAAAAATATTATTAAACTATTTTAATTGTTTTAATTACGTGAAACAATTTAATAAAAAATCATTTTCCTTGTTTATATTTTTCTTTTTTATTTTGAAAAAAATATTTTTTTTATCAGAAGCATTGTTTTTTCTAAAAAAATATATTATAATTTGAAAAGCATGTTTTAATAAAGAAATTGTGACTCGATATTCTTTAAGCTAATGTATACAAGAAATAAAAGAATAGTTAATTTAATAAAATTAATTAAAAAACAATAATAAAAAAAATCTTTTATTCTAATCAATATTTGTTAGGCAATGTTTTTAAAAACAAATATGCATATCAAGAACAAGTATTAATATTATAATCAAGAGCTCTACTCTTATTAACAAAAACCTAAAAAAGTTCAATATCTCATTGAACATCATCATTTTTGGTTGTGGATTGAAATAGTAAAATAATTATTTTACCATTTTCAAATAAAACTATTGAACTAGCCATTGGGGTAAAACAATCTTTTTATAAGTGTCCATTGGTCATTGTCATATTGATCAGGGACAAAATGATCATGCATTTTTTTTGCATAGTGGAATGACTTAATTACCCTTAAAAGTAAAAAAATAATAATATTAAATTGGCTTCTAGAAGCTTCTTAGTCTTTTCACTTTTTTATGTTAGGAAAAATTTGATATGTCCTACGACGTAGTGTGGGTCACCTAGTTTGAATACTATGACATAATTGGATAGATTTTTTAGGCCTACAAGATCAAGCACGTGTTTTTTTTTAATGAATGGACATGTTGTTTTAATTTAATGGATAACGTGTCGTTTGCTTGTTCAAATTTCAGTCACATTCGGTGATAACAAATCATGATCCATGCTTTTTTACCCCTAAAACTAAATTTTCAACATGTTTTTCACATAAAAACACCTACACAACATTCTAGAAACCTCAATAACCCTATTTTCAAATCCAAAACACCTTTTAATCAGTCTAAAAATCCAAAATCAATCCAAATAAAAAAAAATCTCAATTCAGATCTACTTTTTTCAGTATGGTTAAAGGCCAGAACCACATATATCAAACTCCTCTTTCCAAGACAATCTCATGACAACAAGATCAGCTTTTTGCGGTTGGAATGTGGCCAACCTAAAGATTTCCGTCTCCTCGTTTCTTCAAGTGACTTTTTCATTTTTATGTCAATTTACAGGGATTTAAGCATGAGAAAAATTAAGTTTTGGACCAAAGTGTAAACACCAAAACTATAGGGACCAAATATTAAGATTTTTAAAAATCAGGAGTTGAAGTATGATTTAAAAAAAATCAATATTTGACTATTCATTAAACAATAAAGCATCGATGAACTAAAAGTGTAATATCATAATTATTCACTTGCACCTTAAATTGAGTTACTAATTTACTATATGCAATCAGCCTCCTAGCATGACCGCATTTATACCCTCCTTTATTATTCAAACCTTTACCTTATAATCAAAAAGAAAAATTAATAACAAGGAAAATAAATTAAGTGGTGATGATGTCTAAAAAAATCAAAATAGTTTGAGAACAAGGTTTATATGCTGGATAATCGGTTAATCTCTTGGTTTTGACAATTTGATCCATTCTCTCTAGCCAAGGTGGCTGATACCTATAAAAGATTCCTTTTGGTGAGTTTGGAGACTCTTCAATGCTTAAGTAATATCTTCTTGAGAGAAAAGACAATGATATTTTAGAGAGAGACTCTGAAAATAAACATGCAGTAAAGAATGAAGATTAAGAACCCTCTCTTATAAGGATCTAATAGGTCTTTATAGCATATCCTTAAATTTTTCTTTATCATATTCCAACCTCTTTTGTGTTAAAGAGAAAAATATCTCTGACTTAATCAAAGAAAAAATATCTCTACTTTATTAGAGGAAAAATATCTATATATACGTGTGAGCTTAGCTCTTGGCTGAGCCTAGGGGTTCTGGGTCTAGCAGATCATTATACTCATATATACATGTTTGGGCTTAGTGCTTAGCTAAGCCCAAGGATGTTGGGTTATCACCCTATCTTTGGTTCCTTTAAATGAGAATCCAAATAAACAAAAATAAAAACAAAATATGTTGATCCATTAGTAGCCCTCTAATTCTTTGGGTATTTACTACGTAAAGATTTTGAAAAAGGTTATCAGCAATAAATGAGAGACCTTTTTACCTTTTTTTCATAAGATTTATTTGTTCCACAGAGGATTGTTAGGGTTTTTTATGGCCAAGTGACTATCTTTATTTGAAGGAGGCGTCTCTTGGGAAGTAAAGCAGCGAATTGCATTTAATGTTGTAAATAATTGGATTTTTGGAGTTTAGAGATGGCATTAAAAGCCATTCATCCAATAGTAAGGGTAAAAAGATGTTTCCTTTTATAACCTAGACATTATTGTCTCTATCTTTTCTTTTACTTTCTATAATTTCTAAAAAAACCATTATGTTGAAGATCTCGAACTATTTTAGTCCAAGTACAAGGAGATAGATTTATTTCTAAGAGTTTTCCATTAACATCTTCTTTTATTTTCTACTTTAAACCAAAAAATAGAGCAAAAAAAAGTTAGATATGACTTCTACTTGGAATTTTTTTTGTAAAGGGCTAACAGTTGAAGGAAATGGAGAAACCTCAGTGAGGTCTACAGAAGAGAGTTGACCAAAAAAGTCTTCATCTATGTTCGTGGTTGGAGGTAAAGCTAAAAAAGTGATGAAGGATTACCCCATTATTGTTGATGAACTCTCTGTTCCTAAAGAAATGACAGTGGGATTCAGAACTCCAATGAGAAAATGAAGTCGAGGGAAGTCGCACTCCCCAGTCAAAGGTCAAGTAGATTTCACCCCCTCCAAAGTGATCGAAGGTGTTGTCACCTACTTTCAAAGGAGAAGGGTCATCACCCTTGTGGAGCCTGATGTTCTAGTCTCAATTGTAGAGGCTCTTGTAATGGCATTTCCTCTACTTCAACTTCCAGCTTTGCTAGTAGAGGCTACAGTAGTTAGGCCTTTTACTCGGGTTATTCCTGAGGAAACTAAGTTCAAGGATGTTTTTGCCAACCTCACCCTTAGCTGAGCTCCCTTCAATTTCCCTACCTTGATTAAAAAGGAGAGGTAGCTTATAAAGGATATTATTGGTGGTAGGTCAGGCATTAAAAAGGCTAACCTTAACGTAGTGAGACTACTGGAAAGGATTCTCACCATCCCGTCAAACATCTCAATGATGTCTAATAAGAGTTATAAACGTTATTTGGCTTTAACTGATCAAATGGATTTTAATGTAAGGAACCTTCTCGTTCACCTTTTGTTTAGTTCTATGACTATTCTTCCTAACACCTGTTTTTCAATAAACTTTCATGATATACGCCCACTTCATGAGGTGTTAGGTGGCCGAGAGGAATCATATAAGGGAGATCATTACCACAAACAGGGTAAACCATGCTGCCTTCGAGAGGTTAAAGGAGGAAAAAGTTGTTGTAAAGGCCAAACTGAATAGCCTCGAGGTGGTTTATTCAACGCTGAAGGAACAAATACATGACGTTGTTCTTTAGTTGGGCTTTAATGACAAACTGCATCAGGTTGTCTATAACCAAGTAGATTCCCTAAAGCGGGAGATCCTTGAGGTGAAGACCATCCAAAACAGTCTGAGGATTAAGCTTTTTGCTATCAAGGAAAAAGCCTAGAGTTCTTGGGCTCAACTGAAGGCTTTGATGAACTCTTTCTAGGAGTTTCAAGAATTTTTTAAAGGGTGGCCAACTTTGATCTAGATAGTTAGGGACAAGATATTCCTTGCCATATTCAATCTGTATTTCTTTGATCAATAAAAAGGAATGCAGGTGAACTTTAGTGTCGTCTTTCATCCAATCCTGGTGCTTGACTTTGCAAATGTGTTTCCAATCAGGGTTCTTGTTGCCCAATGTGAGAGAATATCTAGCTGAGAAGCCTGAGCTAGATATTTAAGCCTCCTTTCCCCTTTTCCCCTCATTAATGTATACACCTATGGTCTTGTGGGGTTTATCCATGTAAAATTTATCTTTTATTTTATAAAATATTTATTCTTTTCATTTCTCTATTTATTCATGTGTATAGAAATAACGCACATAGTAAACATTCCATACAGGTTTCAAGACACTTAAAAAAGCTTTGAGATTTTATCTGGATTTAATGCCTATACTTGAAAACAGTTAAGGGAATTCCTTAAACAATTAGTGCGGATCAAACACCCATACCTAGAAAAACGTTTATTTAATTTAAACTTTGACCTTTTTCTAACCTTAATCAAGATTTATGAGGGATCTACCATCTGTTTGAAATTGAGAAGATCTTGGTTTTGGGTATGTTCCTATCAATTCAGATGAATCTATGGTGGATTGTTGAACAACTTCTAGGAAGGAGTTAAAGGTTGGTGTTGTTGTTTTAGGGAGGATTCAAATCCATCTTTTGCAAGATAAATTATACAATCAGACTAGGGAAACTAGGTTCATCTCATGTTTGAAAGGTTGTGAGGCCGTTGTCTCATAGAAATGTCATGTCAATCCAATCCTTGGAGACTTGTGCAATCGCACTAGGGAGGCTTCAGATCCATCTCTTCCCAGGTAAATTGTGCAATCGCACTAGGGAGACTGAGTCCATCCCATCTTTAGAAGGTTATGAGGTTGTTGCCCTGAAGAGATGTCGTGTCAATCTCATCCTTGGAGAGTTGTGCAATTGCATTAACGAGGCTCCAAATATATCCCTTCCAAGATAATCACATTAAGGATACTGAGCTGATCTCTTCCAAGGTAAATTATGCAATCACTCTAGGAAGACTGAGTTCTTCCTATCCTTGAAAAGTTGTGTGGTCGTTATCCTAGGTATCACTTAATGAAAAAAAGACATCGTTACTATAAATAATTTTATTTATATATAAGAAACTTACATTCCTAGTCATTGATCATGGTATATTTTTATTTCATTTTGAGGCATAATCATCTTGATAACATTTTTGTTGAGATCATAATCTCAACTCCAGAAGAGGAAAGAATAGAGTTTCCATAGTATATGTCCTCTACATGGTTAACGAACAAACTTCACATGTTTTATGGTTTGAACCAACATTCCACTTGTACTTGTTGAAAGCTTTCCAAATTCTTGAGGCTCCAACTGCATTCATGAAGTTGGCAAAAACCTAACCCAAATTTGGTCATGTCATTAAGCCCATAGACAAGTAGAAAAAACATATTGACTTAAGGCAATCAAATTATTGTATAGCCTATCATTCTTATTGAAGAGTTGTTAAAATTCTAATAGGATATATATGCCAACAACTATAGAAAGACTTGTGCCACGCCCCATTCCAGGAGTGTTTTGATTATCTACCTTTTATGGTGATTGGGGACATCGATAAACCAGTTCTAGAAGAACTATCAATGGCTTTTTTATCAGTTTTCCACACATGACACGATTGATGATGTCCTAAGAAATTCAAGTAGTTTGAGAAGAAGGCTTATGTAGTGAATAATCAGCTAATCTCTTAGTTCTAGCAATCTAATCCATTCTTCCTAGTCAAGATGGGTAGTGGTCGGTGCTTGATACCTATAAAAGATCCCTTTTGTTGAGTTTAGGGACTCTCCAATGCTTAAAAAAAATATTTTTGAGAGAAAATAAAATGATATTTTAGAGAGACTCCAAAAATAAATATACAGTAGAGAATAAAGATTGAAATTCCTCTCTTCTAAGGATCTAATAGGTCTTTATATAGCCTATCCTCACCTTTTTCTTGATCGCATCCTAACCTTTTGTGTGTTAAAGAGAAAAATATTTCTAACTTAGTCAGAGGGGAAAACATCTCTAACTTTATTATCTATGTGTGTGGGCTCGACGCTTATCTTGAGCCTAAAGGTGCTAGGGTTGGAAGTTTGCTGGATTCATACATGTTTAGGATCTACACTTGGCTGAGCCTAGTGATACTGAGTTTGGTAGATCGTCGGACTCATACATGTTTGGGCTCTACGCTTGGCTAAATCCAATGATACAGAGTTTGGCAGATCACCGGACCTATACATGTTTGGGCTCAGCCAACTGTTGAGCCCAAGGATGTTGGGTCTGGCAGATCACCGAACCCATACATGTGTAGGTTTAGCTTTTTGCTAAGCTAAAAAATATTGGGTCTGCCAGATCACCAAACCCATATATATGTGAGCTCAGCGCTTGGCTGAGCCAAAAAATATTGGGTTATCACCTAGTCTCTAGTTCCTTTAAATCACCAAATAAACAAAAATAAAAACAAAAGATGTTTATCCATCAAGTGGCTTAAATGTATTTCATGATTTGTTTGTTTATACACACACACACACACACGAGTGAATTATTTTTTTTCTTGTTGAGAATCTTTTTTTTTCTTACCTTTAGTGACGCTAAAATGCAAGTCATTAGAACTATAAAGGAGTCTATTAAAGACATCAAGTTTCTCTTTAAATGCCTTGCAACGTGGTTAAATCATGCCCTTATCCCTCATAAGTGTTGATTATAACGTCAGGACATATTTACCAACACCACTGAGTTCAAGGACTAGTTTTCTTTTCCTTTTCCTTTTCCTTTTCGATCGAGTGATGTCAGAAGAGTAAAACAGACTTATATGCAAAGAAAAATACACTTGAATGAAAGAGTATGAAACTGGGAAGAACATTGTCATTGAAGTTCCCATCAAACAACAACAATTTTTGTGCACTTCATTTTGCATCATAACTTGAATTCCGAGTCATGGCAAATAGATCATTTAAATTTTATACAAAGAAGTCTAAAATCATTAGTAGGGTGTGTTTTCGGAACTCAAAATTAAGTATAATATTTTTGTGACTTTTGTAAATTGAGTTGTTTTTTTTTATTATTTTTTTTAACTTTAATTCAGAAAATTTCATGAAAATATTTGGTTTAGAACAAATTTTAACTTAAATCAAAAGTTATTTCTAAAATTAATTCAAGTATTGGCTTAAAAGTCAAGATTTTTAAAATCTGATTTATTCATTTTTTCCTTGTCATAGTAATAAAGGTATGTCTCATAACTAAGATGGACTAATCTCTTTCTTAATGAGGTTTTAAGTACGGCCATGAGAATTCACTTTCTTTTTTTCTTTCATCATTCTTTTAGTTCTGAACCTCAAACGATTACTAGAAGAAATCACAACACTTATCCTACAAGGATTATTTCTATTAATATATCTCAAGTCCTTATTTATTTAATACATTTTTAATTAACAATAACTCATGTTTTGATCTTTTGTTTTGATTCTTAAACTGATTATCTATGTAGCTCTCCTAATAGTTTGAAAGATTCTCTGATATTTTCCAACAAAATAATAATAATAATAATAAATCAATCAATCAAAGGGTTCAAGGCAATTGGCTTGTAGTTGTTTACGCTAAGAGCATGCTTATTATTGTGTTGATGGTTGCTTTTCAAAGTGTTTTTTGTTTAGAAATACAAAAAAATGATATTTTTTATTTTATTTTTTAAAATTTATTTTTACATTAGCGTATCAAAACAATCTAAAAACACCAAAAAATAATTTTATAAATAAATAAATTATTTTAAAAACACTTTTAAAACATAAAAACAAGCATACTAGTGATAACATATTCCATCTTCTGATATGGTATCATAGTTCCTTTAAATTATTAATTTGTTGCTACTTGTATGTTTGTTTTCAACACTTATCATTTAACTCTGCTCAATAAGCAATAGAAAGTGCAGTAGTTATGTGACATGTGCTTTATTGCGGGTTAGATATTTTTATTTTCTATAAAAAAAAATTATGTATACAGGTTATTCTCAACACATTTTTATAGTTTAAAAATCTAAATTAAAATAAATTTTTTTATGTATATATGTAATCAAATAAAATGAAAACTATGTGTACAAATAAATAAATAAATAATCATTAATGATATCTAAAAATAAAACTTGAAAAATCAAGAGACAGATGTAGATCAAGATATTTAATCTCAAAAGATAGGACATTTACCCAGTTGTATTTGCTAAATTTTTTTTATTAAAATAATATTTTTTATTTAAGCAAACCATAATATAAATGGAGATATAAATTAAATTGATCAAATAAAATAGAAGAAAGAAATATCATGCAAAGCTGCATATATTAAAATTATTATCTGAAAATATTTTTTTATTTTTAAAAATAAAGTTCATCCATATAAAAGATAAAAAAAAAAATTATAGATGAATCATAAAAACTCTTCAAATTTAAATGCATAACTAAACACATTATTGTCATTTAAAGGAAGCTCTTCAAAAAAATAAAAGAGAAAATGAATACTAATTTAAAAATATATTAAAAAATTAGAGAAAAAACCATTAATTAAAATAATAATAAAAAAAGAAGCAAAGATCAGGAATTGCTAGGTCTAACAAGCCAAACCAGCCCATATGGCTCATTTTGTAAGGGCCCGTGTGATTGAACCCTTAATTATTTTTTTGTTTGCAACTAGGACAGATGACATTGTTCGCCACATATCTTTTTGAAGAAAAAAAATCAGACGATGTGTAGGGTTGGGATTGAAAAAACAAATTAGACATCTGTCCTAATTTTGACCCAAAACACCTATAAAACACTATAGAAACTGTAATAAACCTATTCATGACCATATAAAACCACTCCAAAAATCAAAATCAACTCAAACTCATATTTGTTTTTTCATGAACTTTAAAGGTACAAAAACACATAATATGAACTCTTATCAAATGGAACCATTTGACATAAATATAGTCTGTTTTGGTAGTCTATATCACTGTCAATGATACTTTTCTCTCTCTACCATCGAAATCCAATGATCTCTCTCTCTCCTCTCTCAATTAGGGACTAAAAAAATAACAAAAATGAACTTTGTACTAAAATTGAAGTGGAAAAATATTCAGCAACTGAAATTGTATAATTTGTGTGATTTTTAAAGGTCAATAACTAAAGTATATCTTTTGTGAAACTTATGGCATGCCACTCATGTATGGTATCTTTTTAATTTTGATTCCTCTTCTTTTAATCTCATATTTTTATAAGAAATCAAAATCAATTAATCTTTAATTAGAATTAAATCACTAAAAAAAAAAGTTTGAGAATCAAATTAAAAAAACATAAAATTTTATATCTACAGTAATGTATGAGAGGATAAAAAATAGATCCTTGAACAATAAAAAAAAACTCATGTCTTTTATAATAATATTTAATAAAAAAATAAGAAAAAGAAACAACACCAAATGCAAAACATCATTTTGAACTGAACCATTGGGAAGGGCCATGCCCACACCATTACCCGAGGAATATATATATATAGAATACACATGTGGTTTTTGGGGTCCTTTTATATATAATTTTTATAAGATAATGATGTAATGGCCTCACCAAAGAATGTTCTATCATTTTTGTGTAAAAAAATCATATATTTAGTTAAAGAGAGATTGTGATTAAATAACTTTAATTTTAACAATTTTTTCGAAAGAAGCTTCTAAACTTCTAGTATGAAATATCTTATACATTCAGTATGTACATTTTTTAGTAAAATTGAGACATATGCATGGGCGGATTGAGCGTCTTGGTAATATGGGCACTTGCCCACGGTGCCAAAAATAAAATTCAAACCAAGTATATATCTTGGTGAAATTGGTTCCGAGTTTTTTAAAAATAAAAATTAAAAAAATAATCAAAATAGATATGTTTTGAGAATGAAAAAATAATTATTTCTAAGAATTATAATGAAAATGAGACATGAAAGTTACGAAAGAACTTTGTGAAAAAAATGTTAATCCTGGTTAAAAATCGATAATATTACTGTGAAACTGTAGTAAGTTTGTAAATAAAACAAATGATAAGAATGAAATATAAATATATTCTGAAATAAAAAAAAATAGTCTCGAGAACTTAGTAAAATCATTGATATGGTTCTAGCAATGACTGAATAAGAAAATCTTGGATTTTAATGTAAAATCATACATTAACCAGTTTTACACTATCAAGCATAACTCTTAATTCGCACGTCGGATTGGGCTGAAATTTTATGAGTAACCTCTTGACACATTGATTTATGTTGGGTTAAAATTTTAGGGAATCTAAGCAAAGGTCATATGAGAATAACAATAGTCAGATAAAAAATAACATGTAGGTTTATTAATAGCATTTTCATAAATAAATTGGGAAAACTTGGAATTCAGCTTCCTCTTCCCTTTTAAAATGTCAGCTAATGTAGAAAAAAATTAAAAGAGAAAAAAAATTTAGAACTTTTTCACTAAAACCCTGGAAAGAAACAAAGTTTTAAGGTAAGATAAATAAGAGGGTGAGAATTGTACACATCTAACTCCAGAATTAAAGGGAAAATCAAGTGAGGAAAAAGGGAGTAGAGAGAGGAAACTCGTGGCATTTTGTTAACCTTTGAAGTTCATATCATTATCGGGTAAAAAATTATAAATTTGATTGTACAAGTTTAAGTAAAGATTAACAAAGTTTATGCAAAATTCTTAAATTTTGAATTAGAGTTCTTGAATGTTAAATTGGAGAAAAGTAAATTTGTAAAAATGTGATGTTCTTATAATGTAATAGGATGTAAATGACTCTAAATAAAACATAATTAAAGAAAAAAACTTGGTGTTTATGGTGAAAGCAGAGTCAGTCATCTAAAGGGGGGATGCTATGTTTTGAAACCAGAGTAAATATTTGTTAGTTATGTGTATTTAGTATGTTTTGTTGTGTTGATAAGGATTAAAATAGATTTAATTACGTTGTTTTGTTGTAGTTGAACCTTCAATGTAATATGAAAAAAGACAGTGAAAAATTGATGAAATAAATAATTTATGGTTATGTGTTGGTTAGTTGAAATAAATAATTTATAAAAAGTTATAGGGATGATTGATTGAATGATTAATTGGTTACTTACATTGAAAATAAGATATTTGAAACTGTTGATAATGAGAAGATCATATAACATTTTCAAAAAAGCAAACGTGAATTATAAGGAAAAAAAAATAAAATTCTATGGAGCATGTTTTTATAATATATATAATTTTTTGAATTTTACATTAAAAACTTATAATTTTTTGATATTTTTATCTTAATTAATTTAGTTATATGCTTATATTATTTTTCCCTTCTATTAAAATTAGATCATGTATCCATACATGGACATATGTATGAATGATCATCTAATGTTTTGCATTATTTTTATTTATTATTTTGAAAAGACCTGCTGCTCTAGTAATAATATCTTTTCCCTCCTTTACTTTTAGCAGAAAAGAAAAAAAAAGGCATCATTGTATTGTAGTGGTTAGACAAGAACAAATGAAGAAAAGCATAGATTAGTTTAAATAATTGACAATTAAGTAATCAAAGTAGGCCACAGAACCCGAAATCAAGATGCGGAATATATACCCTCGTGTGCCTATAAAATTTTCCCATTCAAACCCTAATTTTTTTTTAATTATTACGTCATAGAAACCGCGTTAAAGGGGCCCACTAATCGATGATTAACAACATAAGGTCAAAAGCATATTAATAAAAAAAATCAAATTTATTGATTGATCACAAACACCAATCAATGACATCACTGATTTACGAAGATAATCACTGAAATGTGGTGATTAATTATTTAATTAGTAAAATCTTGACTTAATCTCAACTACTTTAGTTATAGGTGGTCCATATTGATCCATGAAACTAAGGCAAGGGATTTTTGTTGCAAAAATGGTGTGCTAATGATGCAATGGGGCCATTGATTTGGACTCCAACAAAGTTTAATTAGCTAATTGTTTGCGGACAATGCTGCACTTTTTTGTAATGTGCCATTGTGATTTGTGTGGCTTATGGTATGGTAGACCCCCACTTAAAGGAAATTGATAAATAAATAAATAAACAAATCTTTGTAATATGATTCCTTTAATTCCTAATTAACCCCAATTTAAAAATAACATAAATCTCGATTCCAATGGACCCTATTTTAAAAAATATCTTAAGCTCCCATCCCGATATAAATTTAATACTCAAGTGAGGATTTGGCCTAATTTGAACATTTAGGTGGAAGAGTCCATGACCCATGAGTTATCAATCAATCCATTCTAAGAGCTAAATATAGATAGCGAGAGCTTTGGACCACCTTCTCCATGTTTAAGAATAAGAACCACCGAAGATTTATATGGTCGTTAATTTTAGGGCCTGTGAGATTAGTCGAGGTGCATGCAAGCTGGCCCGAACACTCACGTTAAACTAAAAAAAAAAGAATAAGAAAGAAAAAAATACCATAACTGGTCAAGTTCTAAATTTGCTTTTTATAAATCACTAGTTCAAGTTCTACAAACCTCAGAGCCATTAGAAGTTTACATGGTTGTTAACTTCATGGCTCATGAGATTAATTGAGGTGTGCTAAGCTGACTCAGACATCAACGTTAATAATAATAAAAATAATAAGAAAAAAAAAATTGACTAGGTATCTCATCGTTAATTTCAGAGTCTCGAGGGATTAGTTGAGGAGCGCATGAACAAGAAATTGACTAGGTATCTTGTCGTTAATTTCAGGGTCTTAAGAGATTAGTCGATGAGCACATAAACTGACTGACCAACAACATTTATATATATAAACATTGCCTAGGTATAAGAAAATAAATGCATCATTCTGCCTTGTTGGTGACAGAAGAAGTTACCTTTTTCAAGTCCTTCCGGCTCCAACATGCTACAATATTTTAAGTAATGGAGGTGATGACTATGCTTTTACTCAAGTCAACATCCATCCTTGCATATATATATATAGGTCTAACTAAAATGTCTCTAGCCAAGGCATCCTTGGTAGGTTAGTCAAATATATATTTTTCAAATTATTTTTTATCTGAAAAAATACTAAATTAATATTTTTTAATATATTAATGTAAAAAGAAAAATACCTATTGAACAACAAGATATTCATATATCAAGACTATAGCCAACATCCCAGTATATGTCTCATTGTATAAAATCTTGATGCACCAATCATGGATCTCACTTTTTTTTTTTTTGAAAATTACATTTTCGTGACTAGCCTACTCTCAACTAAAATTCTAAAATAATATAGATTTTTTAAAGCGTGTTTGTGATTGTAGTAAATATTGTTTTTTAAAGTGTTTTTTTTTTAAATACATCAAAATAATATATATATATATATATATATATATTATTTTTTAAAATTTATTTATAACATCAATATATCAAAAGGATCTCAAAATACTTAAAAAATTTGATTATCCCAACTAATCCTTCGAAGATTATATACCTAATGAATAAAAAAAATCACAATGCTTTCCCTACTTCCTAACAAAGCTTCTCTAACTCCATCACAAGCACAAGCTAAAAGCACATGAATCAAATCTCAGCAAATTGCCTTGTTTTTTTTTCTTCTTTCATTATACTAAAGAAGACGACAAGCAAGGAACGAAAAGGGCTTTAGAAGAAATTGTAAGAATCTCATGCATACCATCCATTCTTAAACACAATAATCACAGATTAAAAAGAAAAATAAAAAGAAAAATTGACTAGAAAGACTGTTCATTACCCTTCCACTTAGGCAATAGACACATGGGTAGTTTGGACATTTTGACAATGAAGGGCTTCTGTCAAGTATCAATAAGCTAAAACATGGACCTACTGAATCACACGAGCTCACAACCATTAGATTGCTGGGACCCGAGATGCAAGGGTCCAAAATCACTGTCTGCAAGATAACAGGCTTGATGGCAAAACAGTAAATAAAGAGGTTTCCATGTGACATTTCCAAAGACTGACTTGCTCACTGACTTACTTCATTAAAGCAAAGACAGACTGGTCTTACGCGAGCGTGCAGGCACGCTCCAGCGCGTATCACGTTTTGCTGTTTTATTATTGTTTTTATTATTATTATTAATATTTTTTTTATTAATTTTTTTAAAATTAATATTTTTAGTGTTTCCATATTGTTTTAATGTTCTAATATCAAAAATAATTTTTAAAAAATAAAAAATAATTTTCATATATTTAAAAAAAATATTTTAAAAAATAACTATTACTACACTTTAAACAACATTTTAATATTAACAAAGATATTAAAATTTAAATGGTATCATATTTTAGAGTGAAGCATTTCCAAGTACGAAATGAAATGATCCCAACCCAACCCATTGATTTGTGATAAGATGGACCACAAAATAGGTTGGTTTGATCCCAACAAAGGGAACTAATATGGCAATTATTTGTAGGAATTATGGTTAGCCACGTGTTTTTAAAATTTTAATTTTTTAGTTTAAAATTATTTTTTATTATTTTAATATACTAATATTAAAAATAAATTTTTAAAATAAAATAAATTATTTAAATAATTTTTATAAAAAATATTTTTAGATAAGCTAGTAGAAGGACATGAGCTACTTAAAGGATAACCATAGGATCATTTAATTCCAAGTGAGACCTCACTTCACTATTCTCACCTCAACATACTGCTTATCCAAATTGCAAATGTATACTTCGATCTTGTATATTTTTGTGGATGAAAAATATTCTTTTTTGTAAAAAAATGATTTTTTTATTTTAAATTAAAATTTTTAGTATTTTTAAATAATTTTGGTGTGCTGATATTAAAAATAATTTTTTTAAAAAAATATTATTTTAAAATAAAAAACATCTTGAAAAAAATCTGATAAAAAAATCCAGGCTGCTACAATTATACGCCACCACCAAACAAGACCTTAAATCTTGACTTTCAAAATTTTCCCTCTTTTACGATCAAGTGGCGAGATATGAATGTATAATGAGAAGTTAACAGCACGTAGCTGGAACCTTCAATTCAAAAACAATAAAAAAGAGTAGGTCCCCTCTGAAAGACCACCACACTTAAATTCCTCTGCTAAATAGAGTTTCGCGCGTGGGCTTTACCCTCTTCATATCAAATTAGGTCAGGGATTGTTTGGGTAACGAACAGGGGAGGGAAGAAAGGAGGTGCCATTAGAAACAAAGGAGATCGAGGGGATGAAAATATTGTTTTTTTTTTTTTTTAAAAAAGAAAGAATTAGCATAAAATGGATCCACTTGCAATTCCAGCTTAATTAGCATATCTCTATTTTATTTTTATTTTATTTTTTCAATTCATATTAAGCTATGATTTTTTTTATTAAAAAAAAAACAACTCATTTCCCTCCTCCATCCAACAAACAAACACAGCACAAAAGAAAGAAACCGAGGGGTGTGAGCTGTGGAGGGGTTGTGTGTGAATGGACCCCACCACCCATGTGCCCTCCTTCCTGTCTCCACCAGCTCCTGCCGCTCAATGATTAGCTAGCTCTCCCCTTCTCCCCCCTTCCTCCTCCTCCCCTCCTCCAAAAACCCTCTTGCTCTCAAAACCCGCAAAATCCATCCTTTCTCTCTATACAAGCCCACCATTTTTAGCTCCCCTCGCTCTTCTTCACACCATGTCAGACAACAGTGGCGCTGTAAATAACGGATCTTCGATAGACCCACAAAGAAACCAGCCACCTGGAGGTGGTGGTGGAGGAGGAGGAGTTACTAATGGAGCTTTAGTTGCTAAAAAACCACCTTCTAAAGACCGTCATAGCAAAGTTGATGGTCGTGGAAGGAGGATTCGGATGCCGATCATTTGTGCTGCTAGAGTTTTTCAGTTGACTCGTGAATTGGGTCATAAGTCCGATGGACAAACTATTGAATGGCTACTTCGTCAAGCTGAGCCTTCGATTATTGCTGCTACTGGTACTGGAACTACTCCTGCTAGTTTTTCTACTGTTTCTGTTTCGGTTCGTGCTGGTGGGAATTCAAATTCTATATCTTCTCTTTCGAGCAATAATATTCATCCGGTTGGTTCTTTGGAGCACAAGCCTTTGTTAGGCCCCGCGCCGTTTATACTTGGGAAAAGGATGCGGCCGGAGGAGGATGGTAATGGTGGTGGGAAGGACGATGATGGGGTTTCTGTGGGCCCCACAATTGGGTCATTAATGGGTCCCACAGCAACAGCCGGGCCTGGTGGGTTCTGGGCTTTGCCTGCCAGGCCCGATTTTTGGGGGTTTGCTGCTGCTGCACCGCCGGAAATGGTTGTTCAGCCGACTGCGGTGCAGCAGTCTTCACTGTTTATGCACCAGCAGCATGCTGCGGCTATGGGAGAAGCGTCGGCGGCAAGAGTGGGGAATTATCTTCCTGGTCATTTGAATTTGCTGGCTTCTTTGTCGAGTGGACATGGAAGTTCAGGAAGGAGAGAGGATGATCACCGTTGAATGTGGAGAAATGGGATCTTGGTAGTGTTGGTGTATGGTATATATTATAAGAATGTTGTTATGTTAAATTGGTGCTTTTTTTTTTTTTTGCTTGTGTGTGAAGATGGACGAGAAGAATTTTAGTGAAGATTAGGGTTAGGGTTTAGGATTTGGGAGAATTTAAGCAATGAATGCATGAATTTAATTAGGGGTTCTTTGTAGTAAGTTTGTTTGGAGATTAATTAGGGTTTTTTAGGGTTCAAATTGTTTACGTTCTTGGGGGGTTTTGATGGAGGAGGAATGGAGTGAAGAATTATGGTTTTGTGATTCAAATTCTGTGGCTGAAGCTGCAAAGGTTTTTTTTTCATAATGGATTAGGGGAGTCTGGCGCAAATCTATATCAGGCTTTGTGTTCGTATTTTGGGAGAAACTTGTCAAAGTTTGGCTAGAAGTTTGAGTGCTTTATGCTATTAGTGACTTCTTCCTATTTTGGACATTTAGCTTTCTTTTCCATGGTGTGACACAATGCTTGCAAATGCGGGTTTGAAGCAATGTCATGTTTTGTCTCAATAGCTGGGTGATCAATACAATGGAAAAGTGGAGTTTTCTGGGTGTCATTCTGCTTGCGTTGTATTTAATCCGACGACGCCCTGTAATTCTGGACTTCTAGTCTCCCCAAATTCGTTGAATTTTCCTTTGCTCCCATGGAGGATGAAGAGTTGATATGGTTTGATGCAATTTGTGTTATGGTTTGATGACAACAGTGGTGGTTCTTTCGGTGCTTAGCTTGTGATTTGCCACGGTGGTTGCAAACTGTTTCTTGCACTCTTCCGCTTTCAGGGTATGTGATGGTGTATTGATCTCAAAGGAGAGTGCTGTGTGTTCTTATTAGGGGGCTTTCAGGGTATGTGTTGGTGTATTGATCTCAAAGGAGACTGCTGTGTGTGGGGGAAACTCTGGGTGCCTCTTTGTAAGACGGCTGTTTCAAAACTTATCAGTATTCTTAGCCATTTCTCTGATCAATTAGTGTGATAATAATGTGTGTTCCACGTATGTAAGTGGATTGTTTTTCAGGTGACTGTTGTGTGAATAAGAAACCCAAGTGTTTCTCTCAATTCAATCTGTTGCTTGTGTGCCATTGCCTTTTGCTCGATGTATATATCAACTCATTATGCTATCAATAAGTATAATCCACATTACTTAATCTGGCTTTCTCGGCTTGTTCTTTTCATATTTGAATCTTCTACCCAACAATCCATGGAGTTCTTTGAAGCGATTATTGCTAGTAACTTTGAAAAGTTTGGGTGGAAGAAGGGAGTTCTACCGTTCACTAATTAATGAGCAGGTGGGGAATTCATGCTAGCAAGCTGTGCTTGTTGACGGTTGTGATAGATTGTGTTACAGGTCATATCATATCATTTTCTTGTTAAACTGGTTTGTTTCGCCTGGGATCCAGATTTCCTTCAAGGATTTCATTTTCCGTGCAAGTCATCGCAGGTGTTGTATCCGATATTATCATCCCAAGTCTTCTTCGACAGTTTATTGCTTGGATCCATGTCTTGTATCGATTGTAAGATGATACATTTCATCTTTTTCTTGGATCTTAATGCAGACCGGTAGTAGTTGGGCAAATCATAAAGAAAGCTAAATGATATAGGGATTTCATGGATTGCGACAGTGAAATTACATGGATATGTTGTGTAATTAAGAGGATCATGAGAGGTGTTTTAGTATTTTTTACGTTATATTTTTTTATTTTTTAATAGAAAAACTGTTGACACGTGTTTCATATGCCCTAGCAAATGGACGGTGCTAGAGCCATTAAGGAGGCACGTGAAATGCTTCTCGGAGGCCAAATCTGGTCATCCGCCGTATAAATAGATGCGCAGCTGTGCTCTCTTCCACATGGTGCGACTTGTGTAGACATCATGGTTGGATTGCCGCTGATGATCGATTATTTATGTTTTTTCTTTCATTTCTCTCTCCTGACAACTAAAGTGCATAATTGCCCTCTTTTTGTTTGTTGTTTGCTTGGGTCTGACATGAGTTGCTAGATCCAGGCACCTTTGGTCTAGTATGGTTGCCAGACCTGGACACCTTGGGACTGACTTTATTGCCAGACCCATGACTCTTGGGTCTGACATGGTTGTCAGGTCCAAGCACTTTGAGTCTGACAACCATGTTTGGTGCCATACCTAGGTGTGGGTCTGATATGACTGTCAGACCCAAGTTGCGTGGGTCTTGTAGGTATGCCAGACGCGTGTTCCATACGCCACAGCGAGTGAGCGACACTCAAGCCATTAATGAGGTGCATGAGATGCTTCCTGGTGGTCAAATATGGTCATCCGCCGTATAAATAGATGCGTAGCCATGCCCTCTTCTACATGGTGCAGTGCGTGTAAACATATCATGGTTGGATTGCAGCTAGTGATCGATTGTTTATGTTTTTTTCTCTCTCCTGACAACTAAAGTGCATAATTATCTTCTTTTTGTTTGTTGTTAGCTTGGGACTGACATGACTGCTAGACTCAGGCACAGGTCTCACATTGGTGCCAGACTCAGAGCGCATAAAACATTCTCTATGCTCTTAATATATATATATATATATATATATATATATATATATATATATATATATATATATATATATATATATATATATATATAAAATTGATATTGAGCAACTCGGAGCGCGGACCAATATACTAATGTTTTTATTTGGAGCATCATATCAATATTATTAAGGAAAAAGTAGTTGGAAGTTGAGTTTATGGATTCGAGTGTATGTTTCGTGAGATGTGGTTGAAACCGTGCTTGTTTTGTTTTGTTCTGATTATAGTTTTGAAAGTATTTGGTTAATCAACATAATTTTATATGAATTCATCAAAAACTCTTTCTTGCCACTTTGATTATGAAAAATCTAAAATTTATAGCTTTTGTTTTTGTTTTTTTTTTAAATTTACCTTTTCAAACTGCCTAATGAATCTCTGGTTGCTCCATTTATTTGAGGTCTGCCAGAACAAACCCATCTGTATTTCCCAGCCATGAATTTATGTTTAGATGGCATCTCTCATTTGTGAACTCTTGGCCATTATTATTGTATTCGAAGTCATGCTGTGAAAGGCCAATGCTCGAGTGATTTAGTTTCAGCTTCCAAGGATTCCATGGCTGGTTTTGAAGGAGTGGTCGAGTTGCGTGTGGCAATCAATATTAAAGATAAGGGATAACACAGGATGGCATGAATCAAACTTTGATGTTGCATTTGAGGACAAGGAGGGGGAGTAACGCAACAAACTAATTAAGACTAGTTTGATGTTGTTTATTAAAATAATATTTTTTTAAAAATTATTTTTGATGAAAATATTAAAAAAAAATTATTTTAAAAAAATATGGTAATAATTGATAGGGTCCTACATTTTTAATGCTCGGAGAAAAATGGTATGATCCTGTCACATTGAATCAGCTAGACTTTAATTTATTAAATTGACACAAAAAATTTCCATGCATGCATGGTGAGGACTGAGCCCATTTATTCATGGGCCCATTATTAATGGGCCGCATAAGAAACCGAAGAATTATATGATCAAATAAAGCATAAAATAAAAGACAGAATGCCCCCATGCAGGATCGAACTACAGACCTTCAGTTTACAAGACTGACGCTCTACCACTGAGCTATAGGGGCACCTTACGTCAACGGTTCGAATGGTTTTTATTATAGAATCATCTAATATAGCTAAGCCCCACCCAACAAAACCGGGCCACACGAGAGAGTAAGAGACCTCAATTAAGAGGAGTGACCACACAAGAAAAACGTAGAGGGCAACAAAAACAACCATGGCTTCGTCAAAAGGAGTAGCCACCAGTCCAGCTGCGGCGAGAGCATCAGATATGGAGAAAATGAGTATAGAACAACTAAAAGCAGTAAAAGAACAAACAGATCTTGAATTCAATCTCTTACAAGACAGTCTTAACAACATTAAAACAGCCACTGGTCGTCTTGAAGTCGCCGCCACTTCACTTAATGACCTCGCTCTCCGTCCCCAAGGTAAACCCTTTATTGCTTTCTTGTTAGAGTTTTGATTTTTCTTGCTTGTCTTGAAGGTCGAAGATTGGATCTTTATGATTTCTTTGTGTGCTTTTGTGGGGTTTTTGTGAAAATTAGGAAAGAAGATGTTGGTGCCATTAACTGCTTCACTTTATGTACCTGGTACACTTGATGATGCTGATAGAGTTCTTGTTGATATTGGTACTGGATATTTTGTTGAGGTTAGTTGGTACAAGTTTGATGGCTTTTTTGAATTTCATTTAGTGGATTAGCAATGTATTGGATTGCGTTAACCTGATTAAATTCTTTGTTTGTTTGTTTGTTTGTTTGTTATGATAATAGAAAACAATGAATGAAGGGAAAGACTATTGCGAGCGCAAGATTAACTTGTTGAAGTCTAATTTTGATCAGCTTATTGAGGTATGTTTTCGATCATATCTCTGTGTTAAGGATGTTGAGAATTGTTTACATTTGGAAATCTTAGCACAGGACACTTAGGTTGGTTACTTAAACCTGTTCTGCTAGTTGGGGAGTGCCATGGTATTTTGAAAAGCAACCTTTTTAGCAGTTTGATGGAGTTCTTAACTGATTATTATGGTGCTAAAACCTGCATTAGTGTATCATAACTGTGGATTGAACCACACAATGCTAATAGTCTGTCAGTCTTTGCCTGACGTTTTTGTCAGCTGAAATCCATTTGCACCATATTTAGCTGCACCATTCTACGCCTGGTTTCTCCATGTCTCTTTCATGATGTTCGTTCATGCCTTGACATGCAAGAATTACAGCAATTTCAAAGGATTGTGTTGTGATCATGTGATTTGAATTAGAATGAATTCTAAACCCCGTTTATACTGGTTTTCTGACAATGAACCATGCCAGCATCTGGTCACTGTTGCTTTTCACATAAGATTAGAGAGCTGAGAGGTTTCCTGTCTAGGACCGTGCTTGATGATAAGTTTTGATTTTCATTGATCCCTTGTGTCAGAAGAAGTATTTTGGGAAGAAAGTAGTCAGTCCATCAAGTTAAACATTATAATTCTAATTGAGGGGATTAAAATGCATTTTCTTTTCTTTATTGGAAATTGAGCCTGCAATCTTTGTCTTGGTTTGATATCATTATCACTGCTGCTTGCTAATCTTTCAGTGATGGGAAGGCTAAATTTGAAATGCTTAAAATTGCAGCTTGCAACTAAAAAGAAGACTGTAGCAGATGAAGCAGGGGCAATCTTACAGGCAAAGCTGAGGCAGTTGGCTCCTACAACTTAGGATTTTCAGAATATCTGCCCTCTTGCTGTTAGATTCTTGATTTTCTAGCATTTTGTAAAGATACTGCTCTGTAAAACTGCATTAAAGGTGATGTTGTTAGTCACCAAAATGGATTCCTTCTCATTGAGTGTAGGAGAAGTTTTCGCAATCGAAATGGCATCAAACTTGGATATACCAATTACATGGAGAATGAGAAGTTAGAGAGGATGATAGGTCGTTCTCGTTCTCGTATCCTCAGTGGTTATTCATTTGAAGTCATGTTGATCTGTTTAATGACTTTTTATTTCTTCAATTGGTGTGTTGAGTCTTGTGACATTGCTTTGCTGCTAGTTTAATTCCCCTGATTGATCAATTGTCCACGGTATTTCCTTTGTCTGGTTGAAGATGAATATTTGATACTATATTGATTTCTTTCTTTTTCAATGTCATTGAAATTTACCTTTGTGCTGATCTTCTTACTAAGCCTGCGTGCCTGAGACTTTTCTTTGATATATCTATTTTGGCATCGTGGGACCAGATTTCGACGCTCACACAATTTCACTGGCCACAAGTGATATATTCGAATTGCCAAATCAATTTGCTTTATTTTACTTGGCTGTAGTCACTTGATCACTGGTGCAATATGAGCCAAAGTTCAAACCTGAGACCATTCAATCATATTCCTTAATTGCTTATTAAACCGAGGTTGGTTTCCAAACCAATTCCGGACGAAGTTGAGTGCAGGCATGTTTAACATGAGAATCCATGTTCAAGTTTGGCTCCTATAGTAAAGAAGTGAATAAAGGTTGAACCTTGTTGTTTGCAAACCCTAAAGAAAGACATGGATGCAGTACCCACTAACTTTCCAAAGCAGTGAAGGTCCTTTACAATGGGTTGACCAGTGAACCTCTTCTGTTTTGATTTTCCTATCTTGCAAAGTTTGGATTTCAATCAAAGATGGGATTTAATTTCGGTGTGTGGAGTTAAACTGATTAGAGAATTTCTACCTTAAAAATCTCAAAACAATGTTAGGATATGCATTTTAAATTCAAAACCCCATTATTCCATTTTTAAAGGAGTAGTTTCTGGTTTCAAATCAAGCACAGAATCCATTTTTCTTTTCCATTTAATGGAGAAGTGATAAAATAAAGATACAGAGATTTGGGATAATCCCTAGTTGAATAAACTTCCAAGAAAATTTCTGTCCTATAGTGCTACCGATAAAACCACCCCTCTTCATTGCTTCTTTTGTACGTGTGTGTGCAAATTATGTCTCTCTCATCATGTGGATAGTATATCGTTTGGTGGAGTTAATGTTGCTGTTCATGGAGGCAACTTCCACAAGTGACAATGGACACCAGCGGTAGAGGAATGTGTATGTGAACTGGGGAGGGTCAGGTTTGCTTGACATTTAGGAATAAAGGTTGATGGAAAACATCATGTTGACATTATTATATAGTGTCCTTGTTGTTCATACCCCAATCCTTAGAGATGTTGATTGATTTCGGTAGACGTGCATGTAGGGCATGGTAAACCTTTAATCTAACATGATATGCCTTTAGTTTTTGTACATTTTGTGCCTGGTTGGTGCTGGCCTTTGTCGTAAAAGAACACGAATCGTGTCAAAGAAAAACTGTAATGTTCTCCTAGCTCAATGCTTGGGTTCGAGTCTTGACACAACCAGGTAAGGGGTTGGTGCTGGAACTGTGACTAATCCCCATGCCACTTGAGAATTCGAATGTGTTGCGTGGGACCTGACGCCATGCTCTTTGACGAGGTGTGAAGACCACTATTTTCTTATCATCCATCCCCTAAGAAAAAGACGAGAGAGAGACTGTAACAGCTAAATTATAAGACTAGGTGGGAACAATATTTTACTGCTTTATTATTGATTCTTGCTGTAGACGAGGGATGTGTTGTACCTCTCTACATATAGTAGAACAACGGGAATTCCAGAGGCAGCCCATGCTATATTATTACTACTACTACTGTTCTTTTCTCATACTTTTGTGTGCAATTGGATTTGAATTTTGGTTAAAAGAGTGTGAATTTTAGTATGGAAAGATCGAGAGTGATGAAAACTATTGCCGCGGGAAGCATAGCTCCACAGCCAATTTTTGACATCATTGAACCCACTCATCCTTACATTTCTTATCCACAAAAATCAACTGTTAGAGATGCATCCTTTTCTTCTTATCTCAGACCGACGCCAGAACAGATTAATCGAGTTGATGATTCTGAGATATGCATTTTTGATGCGCAGAGTTATTACTTCAACGAAGGTGGCAGCTGTGATCCCAAATTGAACAAGAGAGTTTCTCCAGTCAATGCTAATCTTGAACGCATATCCGAGCGATATGATTTCTCTTCGGTTCCTAGATTCTCTTCTGCTTCATCTTCTGTTGTGGATGGATATGGTAGGAATTATAGAGCTCGCTCTTTCCACGCAACGCCAACAGCTTCATCTGAAGCTAGTTGGAATAGCCAGACTGGCTTATTGTCGAATCCACCTGGTGCTATCGCTGTCTCGATGCGAAATCCACCTCGAAACGATGACAAGAAAAAGGGGCGCGGCACAAAATGGCTTCTTGGGAGAAAATGTCCATGTTCAGGTAAGAAATCTGTTCAAATTGAGGAAAAGCTATCAGAAGCAAGAACCCCATCGCGGATAAGCCACACTAGAGTCTCTTCGGATCTCAAAAAGAAGATTCAGAATCAAATTCCTACCACTGTTGAAAATCCTATTGAAAAAAGTTTGGCTGCACCGGACTGGCTCGAAAGGCGTGAAGTAATTCCTAGCACTCATAGAATCTCATTAGACAACAAGCTCGAAAGACGTGAAGTGATTCCTAATTCTCATCGAATCTCAGCAGACAACAACCGATTCCCTTCAAGCTTAAGCCACCAACTTGTAGTGGCCTCAGCAAGACCATTCAGTACTGATACTACTGCTGGGTTCAGTTTTCCTGTACAGAGCCAAACCCCACCTCCTACAAAACTGGTGTTGCCATCAGCTACTTATAACCCTCCTCTTGAGGATCCACCTCGCCATTCGTTGGAAGTTTTTCGGCCAGCTGATGATCCTATTCCAACCAAGTCAATTTCTGATCTTCACCGACGTCAAAGCTTCACAGTCATAGACGATGACATGGCAAGTGATGCAAGTTCAGACCTGTTTGAGATCGAGAGCTTCTCAACTCAAACAACATCATATGCAATGTGTCCTAATCTTCGTGATTCTCTTGATGATGCTTCAAGCTTTAACGCAAGGCGATTAGCTGCAACCAATGGAGGGAGTTTGTATTGTAGACGAAGTCTTGATGATCCTAGAACACCATCAGTTGCAGCAACAGAATGTTATGAGCCAAGCGAGGCTAGCATAGACTGGAGTGTGACAACAGCAGAAGGCTTTGATAGAGGAAGTGTTACAAACTTCTCAGTTAGTGCATCAGAAGTTGATGAAATGACAATGATGCGCGGCGGCGGAGCAGGGAAGAAGAGAGGAGGGAATGGAGGGTTGTTGATGAGCTGTAGGTGTGAGAAGGCGGTAAGTGTGGGGCCACATCCGGTAAAATGTGTGGCTACAGAGGGACAAAGAGTAGTGAGTTCCACACAGAGGCATGTGGGAAGTAGGGCAGCTATTAAGAACAAACCACCACTAGCTAGCTAGGTCTCACTCTGTTCGCTTGCCATGACCTTTTGCAGTATAGGAAGCAAGCTGTGATGGTAAAAGACTTGCTTTCCATGTTCAGTTCCCCTAAGCAGATACTCTTTTCTTCCTTTTGATTGAGTGTTGATCAAGCGACTTAATTACTTTTGTTTGAGTGAATAAATGAACAATTACAATGCATTTGAAGTTCTAACACAGCCCTTTTTTATGTGGTTAATTATGTTCTTTGTTTTTCTTTTGAGAAAACCTATAATTCATCAGTTCTAGGTTTTCTGCTATAATTTTTTTTTAATATTAAAAATTGAATGACAGTCAGTTAGCCAAGCAAATCGCCTAATGTGACATCTTGTCACCTAAACACACAAACAATTAACACTGAAACTCTAAAGAGGTAAGATCATCCTTTTGCATTGTTTAGAAACACTGTAATGAATAAAAACTCTTGAAAGCAAAAAATAATGAAATCGTATCTAGGCACAATTAAATTACTTCATGCCATCGGAAAAAAAAAACTTCAAACTTCACTGCAAGGGCTTTTTGGTCTTTTTTCTCTTGACTCTTTTTGTAATACTAATGTTTGATTAATGACAATTTCATCTTTTATCAATGGTAAAACATTAATAAAAAAAAAAATTACTAGTGAACACCGCCCATGCCCTTTGGTTAGCACATGCGGGTGGCATCATAAGATCATCAAACACCACCCCATCTGTGACAACGTTAGAAGCGCATCGACGTCCTCTTTCTAGCGGTGCGATGTATGTCGGTGAAGATGCAACGATTTATTGCCAATGATTATTTTTTCTCTTCTTTTCTCTCTCATACCTAAAAAATTACGAGTTGGCCTTCTTTAGTATTTCAATTTCAGTTCTTATTATTTTGATATTTAATTTTTATTCTTGGCCCTTTAATAAAAAATTTATTTATTTTTAATTTAGTCATTCAATTTTAATTTGATCCTCATTCTTTTAATTTTTTTCCTTTGTTTATATTTAATTTTCTTTTCAATTTAACCATATAATAATAAAAAAAATTGGTTGCTCTTTATTTTATTTTTTATCTCAATTTTCATCCTCATTATTTCTATTACCTTTATTTTATTTTATTTGTTTTTTTCTGTAATTGATTTGTTTTCTCAAATTTCATCATTTAGCACATGACTTGCTGAAAATTAGGCTTCATTGTTTTTCCATGTATTAACTCGCCTATTTCAAAGTTATTGATTAATTTTTTCTCATCGAGTTGACGTTGACATTGTCTTTTTATATAAAAAAACATCAAAATAAAAAAATATAAATGTAAAAGATTAGGACAAATGGACTAAAGCGAGAAGCAAGAAAATGAAGGGACCAAGAAAAAACTAAGTTACTTAAGGATTAAGCAATTGAGAGGATGAGACAAAATTAGTTTGCCTATATTTAGTTAATAAAATCTCAAAAAAGAGGGAGGCTATAAAAAAAAAAAACTAAGGAGACGACACTAAAAATACATAAAAAATACAAAAAAGGAACTCTCTCTCTCTCTCTCTCTCTAACTTAAAAAAAACCCTATAACTTTTTTTACAACAAGACCTGCCAACCTCCATCAACCTTTCACCTTCCCTCACACTCACTAGCACACCATACAAAGAGAAAAGAAACAAATACAAAAGGTCCCTTTTCTTTTTTAGCGGTCGTGACCCATCAACCAACCTCTTTTTTAGTAGACCAACAACCTTTTCTTCAACCGCACTAACAGTCCAACAACAACCTTTCTTCTCCATAACCACAAACCACAACCTTACCCTTTCATCGTTCTCACCTTTGCACCACCATTGGAACCAACCAAAAAACCTACAGTTCATGATCTCTCTCTCTCTCTCTCTCTCTCTCTCATGATCTCCACAGATCCTCCTCAACATAACCCATGGACACCACAAGATCTCCTCTTTTGGAAACCATCTCTCCAGCAATGCAACACCCAACAACTCAATATTGTGAGCCACCATAACCTCAACCATAACCAGTGTGAGTAGCTTCTCCATCAGCACCAGTAGCCTTTCTTTATAATTTGTCAACTTCCTTGTGGGCAACCACATTAACCATACACCATCTATGATCAACTCCTTTCTTTTTTACACTTTTCTTCTCTATTTCATAGCAAAACAACAACCTCATCACACCCATGGTCAACACAATATTGATAGCTTGCCTCACTCCATGGAAATGATTGGTGGTGATGAAAACCAATAGAAAAGGAAATAGATATGTAGATGGAAAAAAGGAGAAAATAAAACTGATTGTTTGTGTGAGTTTTTTCTTTTTTGCAAGTAGAGTGACCTTCATCACCGGTACAAAGAGAAAGCACTCCAGATCCACCAAGTTTTTCCATTTTAGTAGCAATTAATGACGTTTGAGCCCAAGAGCTAGCAGTAGCGGTGGCGTGTGGAATCCATACACCGCCATTGTTCCTACATTTCTAGATTCCTATAGTGTTGTTCCCGAGGTTTTAGCAACTTCTCCAACCAATTCTAACTTTCAAAAATTATTTCTTTAATGAATTGTTGTAATCTTGATTGATATTTAGGGATGGTTGTAAATACATGTAATTATAAGGTGTGTGAGTAAATTACGAAAAAAATGGTGTGTGAGTGTGTTTTACATTTTTCTCCTAGCACGTGTTAAATAAATGGTAAAAAAAAGATACTTTTTTTAGTTAATCAAATGTTTTAAATTGCATATGACCAAGTTTCTCCAAAACAATCATGTTTGCATTTAATAAAAAAAATACAAAAAATATAAAAGAAAAAAACCAAAAATATATTGCATGATTTAGAATTTCTTGAAAACATCAAAAAATTCAAAAAATAGTTTTTATATTTTGCATGCATCATGATTTGTTGGGCTTTTGAAAAACATATTTTTCTGCTTTTAAAAATACATTAAAAAATAGTTTTTATATTTTGCAAGGCTAAAAAAAATCCCTAGTAGAGTTGCCTCTCAACTTTGTTGCTTTTGAAAAACATATTTTTCTGTTTTACAAGCTTATTATATAAAGTCTTTCTACAAGGCTTTATACCATGAGCTTTATAAAATATTTTCAAGAATTTTACAAGAAGGATTCCTCAAAAAAAGCCAGCAAAGTTCTAAGCCTAGCAAGGCTTCAGTTGATTAAAAACCCAACAATATTTTAACAAAGAAAGAGTTCATAAGATTTCATCAAATAAGGACTCAGTAAGGTTCTGAGCCTAATAAGATTCTAGTTAATAAAAAAAACTCAACAAGGTTTTAAGAAAGATTGAGTCCAACAAAATTCTAGCAAATAAAGACCTAATAAGGTTCTGAGCCTAGTAAGACTCAAGTTAATCAAAAACCCATCAAGGTTTTATCAAAGAAAAGTCTAGCAAGACTCCATCAAATAAAGACTTAACAAGGTTCTGAGCTCAACAAGGCTCAATTTGATGATTAGAAGTCCAACAAGGACAATCCAAAAAATATGAGAAGATGATTCATCTAAAAAAGAAAGGCAAGACATTTTCTAAAAAAAATCCAATACACCATTAAAAAATATCATCACTCAAAATCAATCATTTCACTTATGAAAGATCCTAGATATTTTTCACAATGGACAGGTCACTCGATCATAAATCATGGGTAGGTTACCCGGTCACAATCCACGGACATGTTACCCAAACACGGACCAACATTCATGAAAAATCTTAGTAATTTTTCACACAATGGGCAGGTTACCCGATCACAAACCTCGGGCAAGTCACCCAATTAGAGACCATGAGAGGTTTTCTGATCACAAATCACGGGTAGGTCATTCAAACACAAACCATTAAAAAATCCTAGATATTTTTCACATAATAGATATGTTACCTGATCAGAGACCATGAGCAGGTCACCTAAAAAGGAGACAAGTGTCATAACATAATTTTTTACCCCTTTTAAAAAAAATTAAAAAATTAAAAAAACAAAAAAATATATATTTTTGATGCATTTGCTTCATTTTTGTCATTTTGATGCCTTTTTGAAAGAATACAAAATTTGAAAATTTGTTTTCAATGCATTTAGCTAGTAACACATCTATTTTAAAATCTTTGATTAATTTTTGTCATCAAGTTGATGTTGGATTTGTTTTTTTTTAAAATAAATCAAAATATAAAAAATAATAAAAAGGAAAAAAATAAAAAAATAAAAAAGAGACCAAAGTGCAAAGTAAGAAAATGGAGGGACCAAGATAAAACCAAGTTACTTAGAGCCCAAATAATTGGGAGGAAGAGACAAAATTACTTTGCTTATAAATAGTAAAAGAAAAATCTAAAAAATAAGGGAGGCTATCAGAAAAAAAAAAAACCCTGAAGTGGAGGATACTGAAATTACATATAAAAAGATAAATACAAAAGAGGAATTCTCTCTCTCTCTCTCTCTCCAAAAAAAAACCCTAGACCCTTTTTCTTTCAATAAGACCCATCAGCCTCCATCAACCCTTCACCTTCCCTCACACTTTAGCCACTATACTCACCAGCATACACACATAAAGAGAAAAGAAACAAACACAAAGAGGTCTTTTTTTCTCCTATGACAGTCGTGGCCCATCAACCACCATTGTTCCTGCACTTCCAGAGTCCTCTAGTGTTGTTCCTAAGTTCTAGCAACTCCTTCATCCAATTTCTAACTTTGAAAAATTATTCTCTAATTAATTATTGTAATCTTAATTGATATTTGGGGATAATTTTAAATATATGTGATTGTAGGGTATGGATAAATTAGTGAAAAAAAGATATGTGCATGTCTATCTTTTTTAGCATGTCTTAAATAAATGGTAAAAAAAGTGGATAAAATTGTTTTTAATTAACCAAATGTTTTTTAATTGCATATGGTCAAGTTTATTAAAAAATAATCATTTTTTAATTTTTAATAAAAAAATACAAAAAATATGAAATTAAAAGAGAAACAAATTCAAAAATAGGTTTTACATTTTGCATGCTTCATGAACTTAAAAACAAGTTTACCTCATGCTTCATTTTGCATGGCTTGACCCATAAAGCTATGGTTCATCTTATTAAGGTCGATACATTTTAATCAATAAACATACTAATGGATAGTAAAACATAATAATTAAGGTCTTAGGAATAATCATAAAAATAAACAATATAGTTTATCTTAAGAAAAGAGTATAAGGGGTTATATTGTCTTGCTTATACATAACCAATCCCTTTATTTAGACTCTGAAGAGTAGTTAGGATTTCTAATACCCAAAATACTATGTGACGATTCCAAACCTTTTAAACTATGAAAGGGTAAGAATTTATTATTGTTTCTACACACCTAAAATTTTAATTTGGAAGGACGATCACCACGACATCGTATACGTGCGACATGTATGTGTTTAATTTTTGAAGGTATTATTATATGATTCATCTATATATATATATATATATATATATATATATATATATATTTATGTTTTATATAGATGAATTTTATTTTTTAAAATAAAAATATTATTTTTTGGATAATATTTCAAATGTGTAGTTTTGTATAATTTTTTTCCCTTTAATTTTGTTCATTCAATTTCATGTTTGTGTTAATTTTTATTTTCATTTGATTGAATAAAGAAAGTACTTTAAGAAACAGATTCAGTAAACTATGTAAATATTTCATGTTGCGAGATCAATATTTTGATCTATATCTGTTTCTTGATTTGTTTTTAAATTTTGTTATTTACACAAAAAGTTCTTAATTTATTTAATTAAATACTTGCATAAATTTTTAAATTAATACTTAGAATTTTTTTTTTATGTAAAACAACACATAAAAAAACTTATATATCTATTTTTGTTCTAATTAATGCAACGTTTACTAGTAACAAAGGGCAGAAAGCCCATGGTTTTGGACATTAAAAACTTCTGTGGTTAACTGAAACCGAACCTTTATTCAAAGCCATAAATGAAGGAAAGTAAACAACAAAAACCATTAGCAAAAGAGCACAAACCATCCCTAGTAAAACAGAAACTTGCCTGTCAAGTCAGACCAAAACAAGGGGCTATTTAGGTTTTTTCTTCCATTACCCTATTACCCTGCTATACTAAAAAGAGTTAAAGAATCTTAATGGAGTTTCGTTGATCCTTATAACGGGTGTTCTTGCATAAAAATACATGTTTGTTTTTATGTTTGAAAAATATTTTAAAAAAAAATTAAATTTTTTATATTTATTTTTGTTTCAAATTAATATTTTTTGGTGTTTTTAAATTATTTTAATGTGCTGATACTAAAAATAATTTTTTTAAATAAAAAATATTTTTTTGATGCATTTCCAAATAAAAAATATTTTGAAAAACAATCGCAACCACACTTTCAAACACTCCTATAATTGGTTCAACTTTAAGTTTATAACTATATTCAACTCAATTTTTAATATTTTATAAATTATATATTTAACCAATTTATTTTTTAAAAAAAAACTTGAGCGGGTTAAATATATAGGTTAAACTATTTTTTTATGAATATTAAAAATATCAATGGATTAGATTTATAACGTTAATTTTCATGGGTTCGATTTAATTAGAACTAAGATTTGGGCTAAATAAACTAACCAAAAACCTGTTATAAGATGTAACAAATAATTTATGTTTAATATATCAATTGAATTAAGTGACTAAAATGAAAGAATCAATTGCAAAAAAACAATTAGAATATATAAAAATAAATTGAGTTTGTTGCTATATAATATACTAGTTGGGTTGGGTTGTCCATATTTTAAAAATCATGACCTGCCACCTAACCCATGATATCCATTTCTTAGGTTTTTTTACTCCGTTACCATCCGTAATATTCATATTATCTAATTTAATAAGTTGGGTCAAGTTAGATAATATTACAGATGGACTGATTTTTTGAACACTCTTGCTGCTCGTATTATCTATATGAACAATGAATCTCATTTTTTTTCAATTTCATTCTTATTTTTTTTTAATAGTACTAGTTTAGGTTGCCTTTAGATCAGTTAAGTTAACAGGATCACATCGATGTAACTCCCACACGGTTTAATTTTAAATTCGAACCAGGCAAGTAGTGAAGTTAGAGGTTTTTGTGCTAATTACATTATTTTTTTTCTCAATTTCTTTTTAAGATCTTTTTTACCAATTGAAAAGGTTATTTTTTAACAAACCAAGCCGACCATGTCATTTCAAGATAATTCTCACACGTTTTAATTTTAAACTTGAGATACATAATAAGGGGCATGGAAGTGTTTTTTTTTTTTTTTTTTTTTTATCTCTTTTAATTTCATCATTTTTTTCTTAATTTTAAAATAGACTCATTACATTAAATTTTAATAACAAATGTGAAATAGTTATTTACTATTTGATCCGACAAGCATCTTTCATGTAAACTAGTGATCACTATATAAATAAGTAACAACCCACACACCCTTCGTGTCCAAATTCATTTCCTTATCTAAAAAACATTCAACAGAAAAAACCTCCTTTTGTGGCTTCTCTTGTACTTTTGTTGTCACAACTTGTTCGTCCTCAAAACACAAACATGGTTTTTGTATCCACATTACCTTCTTCTTCTCTTAGACCTCTTCTTGTGTTGCTGCTGCCATGTCTTCTTCTTCTTCAACCACAAAGCAGAAACCACTGCCAAAGGATAGAATCAAGTTTGTGTCAGAGATTGAGATTGAAGATTAAATTCTCTACTTTTTAAGTATATAAAAAAAGAACTTTTTAAGTGATTAAAACAAAACCACCACATAAACAGCACTACAACAGAAAGCAATAAACCACAAGAAAGAAAATTATTCTACTTGAATTTTTCTAGTCAAGCAAACAATCGGTAAATTTGAGTCAACTTACAGAAGAACTCTCTTCGTATTTCACTCATATATACACAAGACCAGGCAATGAGAAAGCTTACAGGAAATCCAATGAGTTAAGAGTATCATGGCGTTGCAGATATGGAAGAACACCTTAGTCATAAGATACAGATGCATAGCTATGATCACCAACTGATTCTTTCTCGGGATCAGCCAGCTGTGTGATAAACTTTGGACGTAAACTCCGGTATGGCTTGCTATCGCGAAGTCTTTCAAAGTAGGATGTCATTAGTCCATTCTTCCTTGCAATGTTGGAGCGAACCCAGCCTGAATGGTTTCCTGGTGCACCAGTAACTATCACTGCTGTCTCCTCACTAGCCAAATTAGCCAGAGGCACCATTGCTTCTGGCTCAGTAGCTGATGAAGCATCAACCAAAAAAATATGACTAAAATGACCAGCAGCTATCCCTTCATTACGCAGCCGAAAGCTACTAACAAAAGTAGACAAGATTACTCTAAATTTCCGGAGCTCCTGAAGAGATGGACACGTAAAACACTCCCCTTTGTAAGCACACGATGGTAGGATGTCAATAGGCACCCCATCTATCTCTCGAAAAGCAGCATTTGCTCGAAACATATCTGACTCTGGAATGTCATTGTTTAAGCTTTGCATCAGCAAATCACATGTTCTGTTAATGGGTGCACATATAAGAATCCGAAGCTTTGACGAGCTTTGATAAATTTGGAGCACTGCTTCCTGGATTACCAATCCAGTCCTTGATAGTTCTGAAAACTTGTTTAAACAGAGTGGACCTTCAACAATATAAGGCGGTGGTCCTTGGAAGCTCAAAATCTCACGAACTGCAGAGCTTTGATACACATCAAGTTTATGATTGCAAAAGTGGAGAGGTGTAGAGATTGGGAATATCTTTTTGGAGACACCATCAGGGAAAAGAAAACTTTTAAATAAAGGATCTGAAGCCGCTTCAATGGCGTGGTGAGCCCTTTTCAAACAAACTCTGTTAAATGAGAAGCTAACATCATATTTACGGGTTGAATGATGCTGCAAAAGAAAATCTTCACCAAATTCAACCACTACACGAGTGCTCCTCTCCACACGATATATAATACCCTGGTGTGAATTTGAAAACATTAACGATCGATGTCAATAAGTTGACTACACTAAATGAAGCTCAAGTTAAATAATGCTTGATTTCCACCATCTGCTTCATCCCCAAAGTAAAAGGGTATACTTCACAGCATATGGTAACTAGAAAGTTGAGGACGCTAACCTGACATGGCTCGGTCTTTTGACCTGAAGGTCGTGCAAAGGCAAAGTCTCTGGACAAAAGAAACGGCCGCCTCTCACAACAAGAGTCAATCTCAAATTCTACAAAGATCTTATCATCCTTCTCATAAGTTTCATTGAGGTATTCATTCCTGCGTGACTTCTTAATGATTTCTGCACGTTGCAACTTGAGAGTAATCTTCTCCAATTTAAATTCACTCCATTTCTGATTCAAACAAGGCACACAATGATCCAGAGATCTCAGTGCACAAACAAGAAATTTGAAACCAGAAAATTGTACTCTATATATAGAATGCAACAAATAAGAACTTCTAAACTCTTCACTCAGCACCTTAGGAAGCCCTTCATTTTGCCTCCTTTAAAACTATAGCCATGGAAAAAGTTTGGTCAGCCTTCACTCATATTTCATTTTGTAGATTACTTCAAAATGTCACACTCTCAATGATCATCATGAACAACAATTCAAATGTTGAGGCAACAAGTTTTCATAAGAAGCTTTTTATGTGAAAATAGTGCTCTAATGTACATCAAAAGGAACACATTTAATCAGTACCTCAATGTAGAAGTCTTCGGCATACAGAAGTGCTGCAAAATAATCCTTGTATGTCGAAAGAGACAGCGGTTCATTAAGAACTCCAGGCACCTTGTCTCTCTTGATGAAGTCCTCAATATCCTTAGGAATCGCATATACAGGTGACATACCCTTTTGAACCCGCATGTAGCTGACCTTTGTCTGCTCATTAATTGAATCTGGGGAAACCTGAGACAGGGTTGGTTTGAAGGATGGGGGCTGTTTAGAGGATGATGAAGATGGTCCTGGGGAAGATGGGGATGCTTTAGGCGAAGATGGAGAAGGTTTAGAAGATGAAGATCCTGGTTTAAGGAATGGTGGGAGTGGTTTGGGAGACGGAGATGGATGGAAAGCAGTGGGATGAGTTTTACTTGTTGACCTTGAACCTAGCACTACAAGATCTTCTTCATGTTCTTCTACACCAAGCAACCACTTTAAGAATTCAAGACACCCAGACATGTTGACTGACCTTGTACAACAAAAACACACCCAAATACTTAAAGTTGCTGTTTGGTTACCAAGAAAATAACAGCAAAAGTTTCGATCAGGGATTGCCTTCTCCACGAATTATTTCCCTAGAACACCATGGGTGAAACTCCCCTAGTTCTTTGATACTTGCTAGCTAGAAAATTGGGGGACTGGGATTTTTAGAAGAAGAAAACATAAAACTTGAAAAGCACGCAGTATCGTATCTGGACTAAACTCTAAACAGAAATCTTGTGAGATGATCAATACAAGTGATGAGATGGAAATGAAATAGATGAGCACAGCTTTTCATTTTCTGGTGAACCAAATGATGATAGAAATTAGGATATATGCAGGCATCAAAGAAAGGGTGATGGAACAAAAAAATATATTAAAGAAGGAATGACTTGTTATTTATGAGTAGTGGAGTAGAGCTGCATCTGATACTGAAAGTTAAAAAGCCACTATCATGCATTGATACCTTTTTTTTTTTAAAGAAAGAAAGAAAGAAAGAAACGTTACTGTACAATGTAAGGATACAAAACCAAATTGTATTTTTATACGTGAAACCCACCACTAAACTCAGGTAAAACCTTAGTTATTTGGAAATATTTTCTACAAGCTTTTCTTTTTTTTTGCTAAGGTTTACTCGTGATGGATTGATATCTAAGTTGAAATTACTGAATTTATTGGTTATTAAATAAAAACACTGAAATAATTAGCATTTAAGTAGGATTGCTGAATCAATTAATATCCAATTACAATTACCGGATTTATTGACTTCTAAATGAAGATGTTGGAAGAAGTAGCATATAAATAAGATTGCCAAATTGTTTGATATTTAAAAATAGAAAAGCTAAAATAATTAACATTCAAATAAAATTGTTGACTGATATATGGTTGGAATTACTAAATTATTGGTTTTCAAATAAAAATGCTTGAATAATTAGCGACCACAAGGGTTTGCTAGATTGATGGGTAGCTGAATGAGAATTTTTGGATGGATTAGTATCCATGACGAAGAATTTGATTAATTGGATATTAAGTAGGATAGCCAAGTTGTTAAATCATTCAAGAAAGATGACCTCAAAAACAGAAAAAGATATTGAACATAGAAATCTACCTGAGTAGTTGTTGAGTGATTAGAATAAAAAGAGTAATTTATAATTAGGAATGAATTCGTTGAAAATTATTTGAAATCATGTTTAATGTTTAATTCATATTGGCAATTAGTATACTATCATGTTAATCCTTGTTCCAGGTCTAGGATTGTCAAGAGTAATCTTTTGATTGATTAGAATAAAATGTGTAAATTATAATTAGAAATGAATTCATTGAGAATTATTTGAAATAATATTTAATCCATATTGACAATTAATATATTCTATTGTTAATCCTTGTTCTATATCTAGGATTGTCAAGAGTAATCTTTTGTTATTACTTTCATGTTTTAGTTAATATGAGGAGTTTGTATATAAGTTTGTGTTTAGAGGTTATGAATTGTAACTCCTTAAATACTCTTCTTGGTATGTAAACTAAAGTATATGAATTCTAATGTTGTACTAGAAAAGAACTTGTATTTAAAGTAGTAATAATGTGTTTCTTATGCCCATTTCCTCATCATTTAATTTTGTGTTGTTTTAGTAGTGTAGTATATTAATTATGTTAAAATGATATGGAGGGATGTTGTTAAGATATTGATGAGATGCGGTCCTTAATGAAATGGATTGATGATTGATTTTGATTTGAGTATTATTATATTGTTGTCGATACTTGGAATTGTCAAATATTAGGAGAAACTTTATCGAAATTTTAGTAGGGATTATGATAATTAAAAAAGAGTAAAGTTATAAAAAAAAATTACTCTAGTTTCAATAACTATGACTTGATATTTTGTTAGAAGTTTTTTTTCCATAAAAATTAGAGTTGTTACATTAAAGATAAAGGCTCAACCAATAAAGATAAAAAAGTAAGCATTCCTTTTTTGATAGAGCTTGTTTGAGAAAACATTATTGCAGAATAGAAAGGTGATCTCTTTAGATAATTAATATTTTGTCTTAATATTGAAGTTATTTATTTGTATTAAGTTAATTTAAGTTTTACATTACATGAAAATAAAATTGATGAAATGATTTGCAGGTTCACCTTGCTTGTTCGATCACTTCTACAATAAGTAATTGTTTGAAGAACTATTGTTTCAATAGAGTCATCTTCACGATTATCTTAAATGGATGAATATGTTAGATGCTTGGTAGAGAAATTTTAAGGTTAGATAATTAAATAATCTCTACTTTGAGTTATTAGCTTTTAAAATTTTCAAAACTAATTAATGTATGAAATCAATTAAGAATTTAGTTGGATGAGAGCAACAAGGTGCTTGTCAAAAGAGTGTGGAAATACTATAATGCAACTAGGTAAGTTTAAATCAATTAATGTTATACTATTGTAAACTTGTATTCTATAATTTCTTTATCTTAATTTTTTTAACAAATTTCTATAATAGATTGCGTGATTTATAGTATAATGCCTATAAATTGTTTTTAGAAAAACCAGTTATAATGACGTTGAGAAGTGAAAAAGATATAAACTAAGGTATGTCACATAGAGTAATTGGGTATTGTTTCAACAATTTATGAAAACATAAACTTTTAGAAGGCGCTCCCGATCCGGTACACAAAACACATATAAAAAAATTCATGGTTTGATGATCTAGCATAGCGGAGGAGTAATTTCTTGTGTCAACCATACAAAACATCTTGTAAGAGCTTGTTGTATATTTATTTCTTGAAGTTTTAATTAAATGTTTATTTGTGAGACTTTTAACGAACAATTTAATTTGCAGAAAAAACAACATAGATGTGAATCGACTCTAATGGAGATATATGAGGAAACTCATATAAGGAATGAGGATAGAGGGAAAAGGAGAAAGAGAGTGTTGATACAAGAGCGAAAGTGTTCGTTGTGAGTTTATATATATATATATATATATATATATATATATATATATATATATATATATATATATATATATCATTGCTTTAATAATGTTTATTTGCATCAATAATATGAGATGCAATTAAATTTAGGAATTTGACTTGTTTTTTATTTTTTATTTTGTAGGAGACTATATAACACCGGTATGACTATGAAAATTGACGAAGACATTTCCACACTTTCTCTTTATCATCCTCAACAGTGTTTGAATGTTGTTGCAAGTGATGGACCTAATAGGAATAAGACTTGTAGTATTAGGGGTGATCATTTTTGGTTCGATTTGGTTTTTATAAAAAAAAGTAATGAAACCGATTCTAAGCCTAGCAAGGCTTCAGTTGATTAAAAACTCAACAATCTTTTAACAATGAAAGAGTTCAATAAGATTTCATTAAGGACCCAGTAAGGTTCTGAGTCCAATAAGACTCTAGTTAATAAAAAAAAAAAACCCAACAAGGTTTTAAAAAAGATAGAGTCCAACAAAACTCTAGCAAATAAAGACCTAATAAGGTTCTAAACCTAGTAAGGCTCAAGTTAATCAAAAACCCATCAAGGTTCTGAACCTAGTAAGGCTCAAGTTAATCAAAAACTCATCAAGGTTTATCAAAGAAGAGTCTAGCAAGACTCCATCAAATAAGGACTTAACAAGGTTCTAAGTTCAACAAGGCTCAATTTGATGATTAGAAGTCCAATAAGGACAATCTAAAAAATATGAGAAGATGATTCATCTCAAAAAAGAAAGGGAAGACATTTTCTAAAAAAAATCCAATACACCATTAAAAAATATCATCACTCAAAATCAATCATTTCACTTATGAAAGATCCTAGATATTTTTCACAATGGGCAGGTCACCCGATCATAAATCATGGGTAGGTTACTCGGTCACAATCCATGAGCATGTTACCAAAACATGGATCATTCATGAAAAATCCTAGTAATTTTTCACGCAATGAGCAGGTTACCCGATCACAAACCTCGGTCAAGTCACCCAATTAGAGACCATGAGAGGTTTTCTGATAAAAAATCACTAGCAAGTCACCCAAACACAAACCATTAAAAAATCATAGATATTTTTCATATAATAGATAGGTTACCTGATCAGAGACCACGAGCAAGTCACCTAAAAAGGAGACAAGTGTCATAACACAATTTTTTACCCCTTTTCAAAAAAAAATTAGAAAATACAAATTTTTAAAAAACAACAAAAAAATAAAATTTTGATGCATTTGTTTTATTTTTGTCATTTTCGACGCCATTTTGAAAGAATACAAAATTTGAAAATTTATTTTCAATGCATTTAGCTACTAACACATCCATTTTAAAATCGTTGATTAATTTTTGTCATCAAGTTGATGTTGGATTTGTTTTTGTTTTATTTTATTTTAAATAAATCAAAATATAAAAAATAAAAAAAGGAAAAAAAAAATAAAAATAAAAAGAAACCAAAGTGCAAATTAAGAAAATGAAAGGACCAAGATAAAACCAAGTTACTTAGGGCCCAAATAATTGGGAGGAAGAGACAAAATTACTTTGCTTATAAATAATAAAAGAAAAATCTAAAAAATAAGAGAGGCTATCCAAAAAAAAAAAAATAACTAAAGGGGAGGATACTGAAATTACATACAAAAAGATAAATACAAAAGAGGAACTCTCTCTCTCTCACACACCTGAAAAAAAAACCCTAGAACCTTTTTTTTTTCAATAAGACCCTTCACCCTCCATCAACCCTTCACCTCCCCTCACACTTCAGCCACCATACTCACTAGTATACAACATAAAGAGAAAAGAAACAAACATAAAAAGGTTTTTTTTTTCTCCTATGACAGTCGTGGCCCATCAACCACCATTGTTCCTGCACTTCCAGAGTCCTCTAGTGTTGTTCCTAAGTTCTAGCAACTCCTTCATCCAATTTCTAACTTTGAAAAACTATTCTCTGATTAATTATTGTAATCTTGATTGATATTTGGGGATGATTTTAAATATATGTGATTGTAGGGTGTGAATAAATTAGTGAAAAAAAGATGTGTGCATGTCTATCTTTTTTAGCATGTCTTAAATAAATGGTAAAAAAAGTGCATAAATTTTTTTTTAATTAACCAAATTTTTTTTAATTGCATATGGTCAAGTTTATTAAAAAATAATCATTTTTTAATTTTTAATAAAAAAATACAAAAAATATGAAAGTAAAAGAGAAACAAATTCAAAAATAGGTTTTACATTTTGCATGCTTCATGAACTTGAAAACAAGTTTACCTCATGCTTCATTTTGCATGGCTTGACCCATAAAACTATAGTTCATCTTATTAAGGTCGGTACATTTTAATTAATAGACATATTAATGGATAGTAAAACATAATAAGATTTTAGAAATAATCAGAAAAATAAACAACATAGTTTATCTTAAGAAAAGAGTATTGAGGGTTATATTGTCTTCCTTATACATAACGAATCCCCTTATCTAGACTCTGAAGAGTAGTTAAGATTTTTAATAACCAAAATACTACATGGCGATTCCAAACATTTTAAACTATAAAAAGGTAAGAATTTCTTATTGTTTCTACACACCTAAAAGCTTAATTTGGGAGGACGATCACCACGACACCATATACATGCGACATGTATGTATTTAATTTTTGAAGATATTATTATGATTCATCTATATATATATATGTTTTATATAGATGAACTTTATTTTTAAAAATAAAAAATATTATTTTTTAGATAATATTTCAAATATGTATAGTTTCGTATAATTTTTTTCCTTATATTTTAGTCATTCAAGTTCATGTTTGTGTTTGTTTCTATTATCAATTCAATCAATCGACTAAAATGAAAGAATCAATTGTAAAAAGAAGTTTGAATATATAAAAATAAATTGAGTTTGTTGCTATAGAATATACTAGTTGGGTTGGTTTGACCATGTTTTAAAAATCATGACCTACACCTAACCCATGATATCCATTTCTTAGAATTTGTTTTTACTCTGTTACCATCCGTAATATTCATATTATCTAATTTTGATAGGTTGGGTCGAGTTAGATAATATTATAGAGGAGTTGATTTTTTGAACACTCTTGTTTACCTATATGAACAATGAAGCTCATTTTTTTTCATTTCTTTTTAATTTTATTTTTTTTTTCAATTTCATTATCATTTTTTTTAATAGTAATTTAGGTTATTTTTAAATCAGCTAAGTCTACTTTGATCCGCCAAGCATCTTTCATGTAAACTAGTGATCACTATATAAATAAGTGACAACCCGCACACACCCTTCGTGTCCAAATTCATTTCCTTATCTAAAAAAACATTCAACAAAAAAAACCTCCTTTTGTGGCTTCTCTTGTACTTTTGTTGTCACAACTTGTTCGTCCTCAAAACACAAACATGGTTTTTGTATCCACATTACCTTCTTCTTCTCTTAGACCTCTTCTTGTGTTGCTGCTGCCATGTCTTCTTCTTCTTCAACCACAAAGCAGAAACCACTGCCAAAGGATAGAATCAAGTTTGTGTCAGAGATTGAGATTGAAGATTAAATTCTCTACTTTTTAAGTATATAAAAAACAGAACTTCTTAAGTGATTAAAACAAAACCACCACATAAACAGCACTACAACAGAAAGCAATAAACCACAAGAAAGAAAATTATTCTACTTGAATTTTTCTAGTCAAGCAAACAATCGGTAAATTTGAGTCAACTTACAGAAGAACTCTCTTCGTATTTCACTCATATATACACAAGACCAGGCAATGAGAAAGCTTACAGGAAATCCAATGAGTTAAGAGTATCATGGCGTTGCAGATATGGAAGAACACCTTAGTCATAAGATACAGATGCATAGCTATGATCACCAACTGATTCTTTCTCGGGATCAGCCAGCTGTGTGATAAACTTTGGAAGTAAACTCCGGTATGGCTTGCTATCGCGAAGTCTTTCAAAGTAGGATGTCATTAGTCCATTCTTCCTTGCAATGTTGGAGCGAACCCAGCCTGAATGGTTTCCTGGTGCACCAGTAACTATCACTGCTGTCTCCTCACTAGCCAAATTCGCCAGAGGCACCATTGCTTCTGGCTCAGTAGCTGATGAAGCATCAACCAAAAAAATATGACTAAAATGACCAGCAGCTATCCCTTCATTACGCAGCCGAAAGCTACTAACAAAAGTAGACAAGATTACTCTAAATTTCCGGAGCTCCTGAAGAGATGGACACGTAAAACACTCCCCTTTGTAAGCACACGATGGTAGGATGTCAATAGGCACCCCATCTATCTCTCGAAAAGCAGCATTTGCTCGAAACATATCTGACTCTGGAATGTCATTGTTTAAGCTTTGCATCAGCAAATCACATGTTCTGTTAATGGGTGCACATATAAGAATCCGAAGCTTTGACGAGCTTTGATAAATTTGGAGCACTGCTTCCTGGATTACCAATCCGGTCGTTGATAGTTGTTTTGAAAACTTTTTTGAACAGAGTGGACCTTCAACAAGATAAGGCGGTGGTCCTTGGAAGCTCAAAATCTCACGAACTGCAGAGCTTTGATACACATCAAGTTTATGATTGCAGAAGTGGAGAGGTGTAGAGATTGGGAATATCTTTTTGGAGACACAATCAGGGAAAAGAAAACTTTTAAATAAAGGATCTGAAGCCGCTTCAATTGCTTGGTGAGCCCTTTTCAAACAAACTCTGTTAAATGAGAAGCTAACATCATATTTACGGGTTGAATGATGCTGCAAAAGAAAATCTTCACCAAATTCAACCAATACACGAGTGCTCCTCTCCACACGATATATAATACCCTGGTGTGAATTTGAAAACATTAACGATGTCAATAAGTTGACTACACTAAATGAAGCTCAAGTTAAATAATGCTTGATTTCCACCATCTGCTTCATCCCCAAAGTGAAATGGCATTCTTCACAGCATATGGTAACTAGAAGTTGAGGACGCTAACCTGACATGGCTCGGTCTTTTGACCTGAAGGTCGTGCAAAGGCAAAGTCTCTGGACAAAAGAAACGGCCGTCTCTCACAAGAAGAGTCAATCTCAAATTCTACAAAGATCTTATCATCCTTCTCATAAGTTTCATTGAGGTATTCATTCCTGCGTGACTTCTTAATGATTTCTGCACGTTGCAACTTGAGAGTAATATTCTCCAATTTAAATTCACTCCATTTCTGATTCAAACAAGGCACACAATGATCCAGATCTCAGTGCACAAACAAGAAATTTGAAACCAGAAAATTGTACTCTATATATAGAATGCAACAAATAAGAACTTCTAAACTCTTCACTCAGCACCTTAGGAAGCCCTTCATTTTGCCTCGTTTAAAACTATAGCCATGGAAAAAGTTTGGTCAGCCTTCACTCATATTTCAGTTTGTAGATTACTTCAAAATGTCACACTCTCAATGATCATCATGAACAACAATTCAAATGTTGAGGCAACAAGTTTTCATAAGAAGCTTTTTATGTGAAAATAGTGCTCTAATGTACATCGAAAGGAACACATTTAATCAGTACCTCAATGTAGAAGTCTTCGGCATACAGAAGTGCTGCAAAATAATCCTTGTATGTCGAAAGAGACAGCGGTTCATTAAGAACTCCAGGCACCTTGTCTCTCTTGATCAAGTCCTCAATATCCTTAGGAACCGCATATACAGGTGACATACCCTTTCGAACCCACATGTAGCTGACCTTTGTCTGCTCATTAATTGAATCTGGGGAAACCTGAGACAGAGTTCGTTTGAAGGATGGGGGCTGTTTAGAGGATGATGAAGATGGTCCTGGGGAAGATGGGGATGCTTTAGGCGAAGATGGAGAAGGTTTAGAAGATGAAGATCCTGGTTTAAGGAATGGTGGGAGTGGTTTGGGAGACGGAGATGGATGGAAAGCAGTAGGATGAGTTTTATGGGATGATTTTGATGAAGAAGTTGAAAGTGGAGGTGGAGGTGGAGATGATGTGAATGACAACGTTGTAGCTTGAGGGGATGCAATCGACGAAGTTGTTGAAGGTGCAGGTGGAGAGGGTCTAGAAGAAAATGTTGCCGGTATATGTAAGGATCGAGGTTGATTAGAAGATGATGTTGGGGGATTAGGCCATGAAGGTGTTGGAATTGAAGAAGGTGAGAGAAATCTTGATGAAGATTGAGGTAATGCAGGGGACGATGTAGGTGGATCACAGGAATATATAGGTGCATATGTGTAATTATTGGAACCCAGAAGTCTATCAGAGACTCTTCCCACAGACCTAGTGAATCTTGATCCAACATCTGATGAATTACTTGTTGACCTTGAACCTAGCACTTCAAGGAGATCTTCTTCATGTTCTTCTACACAACAAAGCACACACTTTAAGAAGTCAAGACACCCAGACATGTTGACCGACCTTCTACAACAAAAACACACCCAAATACTTAAAGTTGCTGTTTGGTTCCCAAGAAAATAACAGCAAAAGTTTCGATCAGGGATTGCCTTCTCCACGAATTATTTCCCTAGAACACCATGGGTGAAACTCCCCTAGTTCTTTGATACTTGCTAGCTAGAAAACTGGGGGACTGGGATTTTTAGAAGAAGAAAACATAAAACTTGAAAAGCACGCAGTATCGTATCTGGACTAAACTCTAAACAGAAATCTTGTGAGATGATCAATACAAGTGATGAGATGGAAATGGAATAGATGAGCACAGCTTTTCATTTTCTGGTGAACCAAATGATGATAGAAATTAGGATGCAGGCAACAAAGAAAGAGCTAGGTGGTGGCAGGGTTGCTTCCTTTTTTTTTTTCTTTTTTTTTGGGTATTAAGTTAAAACTTTGTGGTAGTTTATATGATAGCCATTAAAAACTTATATAATCATTAATTTTAGAGCATGTAAAATTAGTTAAGCCACTATTAGAGCCTGTGAAATTAGTTAAGCCACTGGAAGCTTATATAATCATTAATTTTAGAGCGTATAAAATTAATTGAGGTATGTTCAAATTCATCCGAATACTTATGTTAAATTAAAAAAGAAAAAAGTGATGGAACAAAAATAAATATTAAAAAAGGACTGACTTATTATTTATCAGGAGTGGAGTAGAGCTGCATCTGATACTGAAAGTTGAAAAGCCACTATCATGTATGGATACCTTTTTTTAAAAAAAAAAAACAAAGAAAGAAAGAAACGTTACTGTACAATGTAAGGATACAAAACCAAATTGTATTTTTATACGTGAAACCCACCACTAAACTGAGGTAAAACCTTAGTTTTTTGAAAATATTTTCTACAAGCTTTTTTTTTTGTGCTAGGGTTTAATCATGATTGATTGATATCTAGTTGAAATAATTAGCATTAAAGTAGGATTGCTGAATCAATTAATATTCAATTATAATTACTGGATTTATTGATTTTTAAATGTAGATATTAGAATAAGTAGCATATAAATAGGATTGTCAATTTGATTGATATTTAATTGAAATTACTAGATTTTTTGGTTTTAAAAATACAAAAGCCAAAATAATTGACATTCAAATAAAATTGCTGGATTGATTGATATCTGGTTGGAATTACTGAATTTATTGGTTTCCAAATGAAAATGCTTGAATAATTAGCAACTAGAAAGGTTTGCCGGATTGATGGATAGCTGAACGAGGATTTTTGAATGAATTAGTATCCATGATGAGTAATTTGATTAATTAGATATTAAGTAGGATAGCGAAGTTGTCAAATCATTCAAGAAAGATGACCTAAAAAGCTGAAGAAGATATTGAACATAAAAATCTACCTGAGTAGTTGTTGAATGATTAGAATAAAAAGAGTAAATTATAATTAGGAATGAATTCGTTGAGAATTATTTGAAATCATGTTTAATTTATATTGGCAATTAGTAAATTATCATGTTAATCCTTGTTCTAGGTCTAGGATTGTCAAGAGTAATTTTTTGATTGATTAGAATAAAAAGGGTAAATTATAATTAGAAATGAATTCATTGAGAATTATTTGAAATCATGTTTAATCCATATTGACAATTAATTTATCCTATTGTTAATCCTTGTTCTAGATCTAGGATTGACAAGAGTAATCTTTTGTTATTACTTTTTTTTTTAGTTAATAGGAAGAGTTTGTATATAATTTTGTGTTTATAGATTATAAAGTGTAACTCCTTAAATACTCTTCTTGGTATGTAAACTAAAGTATATGAATTCTAATGTTGTACTAGAAAAGAACTTGTATTTAAAGTAGTAACAATGTGTTTCTTATGCCTATTTCCTCATCATTTAATTTTACGTTGTTTTAGTAGTGTACTAAATTAATTATGTTTAAATGATATGGAGGGATGTTGTTAAGATATTGATGAGATGCGGTCCTTAATGAAATGGATTGATGATTGATTTTGATTTGAGTGTTATTATATTGTTGTCAATACTTGGAATTGTCAAATATTTGGAGAAACTTTATCGAATTTTTAGTAGGGATTATGATAATTAAAAAAGAGTAAAGTTATATATAAAAAAAAATTACTCTAGTTTCAATAACTATGACTTGATATTTTGTTAGAAGTTTTTTTTTTTTGTAAAAATTAGAGTTGTTACATTAAAGATAAAAGCTTAACCAATAAAGATTACAAAGTAAGCATCCCTTCTTTGATAAAGCTTGTTTGAGGAAAAATTATTGCAGAATAGAAAGGCGATCTCTTTAGATAATTAATATTTTTTCTCAATATTGAAGTTATTTATTTGTATTAAGTTAATTTAAGTTTTACGTTACATGAAAATAAAATTGATGAGTTATTTATTTGTATTAAGTTAATTTAAGTTTTACGTTACATGAAAATAAAATTGATGAAATGATTTGCAGGTTCGCTTTGCATGTTTGATCACCTCTACAATAAGTAATTGTTTGAAGAACCATTGTTTCAATAGAGTCATCTTCATGAATATCTTAAATGGATGAATATGTTAGATGCTTGGTAGAGAAATTTTAAGGTTAGATAATTAAATAATCTCTACTTTGAGTTGTTAGCTTTTAAAATTTTAAAAACTAATTAATGTATGAAATCAATTAAGAATTTAGCTGGATGAGAGCAATGAGGTGCTTGTCAAAAGAGTGTGGAAATACTACAATGTAAGTAGGTAAGTTTAAATCAATTAATGTTATACTATTGTAAACTTTTTTTCTATAATTTCTTTATCTTATTTTTTTTTTAACAAATTTCTATAATAGATTGCGTGATTTATGGTATGATGCCTATAAAAAAACAATTACGAAAGCCAGTTCTAATGACGTTGAGAAGTGAAAAAGATATAAACTAAAGTATGCCATATAGAGTAATTGGGCATTGTTTCAATAATTTATGAAAACATAAAATTTTAGAAGGCGTTCCCAATCCGGTACACAAAACATAAATAAAGAAATTCATGGTTTGATGATCTAGCATAGCGAAGGAGTAATTTCTTGTGTCAACCATGCAAAGCGTCTTGTAAAAGCTTGTTGTATATTTATTTCTTGAAGTTTTAATTAAATGTTTATTTGTGAGACTTTTAACAAACAATTTAATTTGCAGGAAAAACAACTTGAATATGAATCGACTCTAATGGAGATATATGAGGAAACTCATATAAGGAATGAGGATAGAGGGTAAAGGAAAAAGAGAGTGTTGATACAAGAGCGAAAGTGTTCGTTGTGAGTTTTATATATATATATATATATATATATATATATATATATATTGCCTTAATAATATTTATTTGCATCAATAATATGAGATGCAATTAAATTTAGAAATTTGACTTGCTTTTTATTTTTTATTTTGTAGGAGACTATATAACACCAGCATGACTATGAAATTTGATAAAGACATTTCCACTCATTCTTTTTATAATCCTCAACTGTGTTTGAATGTTGTTCCAAGTGATGGACCTAATATGAATAAGACTTATAGTATTAGAGGAAATCATTTTCGGTTTGGTTTTTATATATAAAAAAAATAACAAAACCAGTTTTTTTAAAAAAACAAGAAGCCGGTTCAAACCGACCAGTTTCGGTTTGGTTATTTTAGAACAAAAACCGGTTCAAACCGACCGGTTTTAGTTTGGCTCGATTTTTTCATTTTTTTCCAATTTAAATTCGGTTCAGTTTTTTCAGTTTCAGGCTTATAAAACCAAAACCGAACCGAACCGGTCGGTTTGACAATACGATTTTAAAAAAATATCATTCACAAAGAGTTGTGAAAACCAAACCGAACCGGTCGGTTTGTCAAATTCTAATGTTTTTCACCAAAATCGTATTAACCTAAAGAGTTGTGAAATATATAGTCTATCAAATGGGATGCCTCCAACAACATTCTATTGCACGGCCAAAACCATGATAAGATCATAGTACACTTAATCACCATTCGCAAAGAACAGAAGAAACAAAAGTGAACAACAGAATGGACAGCAACTAGTTCCACATTGAATTTAAGTTATAAACATCAACCGTGTCTCAAATTCTGCAATAACTGAAGAAGTATATTAGTATTTGATTGTGTAGTTGACCTATATGGACAACGGCATCCAATCTACACCACCCTTTGGCTAAAAAAACAAGCTACATAATGTGGCATTGCCGGGTTTGGAACTATGAAATCCAAATCAATTTCCCCATTCACCAGAAACCAAGTTTATGAGCTCTTTGACACAGGAAGCTGACTTTGAACTGAAAGGAGTGCATTAGGCGAGACAAAGGAGGGCTTGAAATGAGCAGTGTTGAAATGCTCAGGAAGGCCATGGATGTCTTGGTGGAAGTACTGCGCCTTTTCAGGGACAAAACGAGTAAACCAATCCTTTTTGACATTTTTGTTATCTGTAATGCATACCTGTAACATGAAACTCTTGTGGCTAAGCTGAGAAATTGTTTTATAGAAAAAGTACTTGTTCCAACATACATATGTATCATGCTCCTCTCTACAGCTGGCAGAAAATCCTTTGACCTTGTTCCCAGCTACTTCCCAAATTTTAATCATATGACTGTTATGTTCCACTATAGTTAAAGATGCCCCCAAGACCTGTAACTCATAACATTCGTGAGAAAGGCACAACCTATGAAAAGGAATGGTATAGAAAGTCTCACTGCTTAGATCAAATGCAAGAATAGGTTCATCGATAGTTTTATCATCTATTATCCAGTGGAGAGATCCATTCCAAGACACTGCAGCATCCCAATCAGATGTGCATAGATTTTGTGGGGGATTCAACTGTCTCCATGAACTTTCTCCAAGAGTAATTATCTGGAACTTGCTGAGATGCTTATTGCTGCTAGTTCTATAGTCTCGAATAACTTTGTACTTGCCTGATGACTGATCAAAGCCAAAAGCAAGCTTATGACGGACGAGATGTGCTTTTGACCTGGATAATGGTAATATCACACTCTCTTTTGTTATTGGATTGCATATACAGACAGGATCTAGCCTTTTTTCTGAAGCCATGCAGAGAAATCCATCGCAAAAACATCTAACTCCAAGGGCAGGCAGCTTAAACTTTAGACGAGTGCGGCACTTGATTTTCTCAAGTTGAATCTCCCTAGCCTTAAGATCCTCGATATCAACTAAATATAGGCTGCTCATATCAACTTCGCGTTGTGATTGGACAATAAACCGACATGGTTTATTCTTTGTCACACCCAGTTGCAAGCTGATGAAGTATGGACTTTGGATCATCCTACACCAACTCTTACAAACACTTCTAAATCTAAGAATTGATTCCACGGGAAGTCTTGCCAAAACCTCACAAAACATCTCAGGCGGCAAAATGGCTTCCCCTTGTGCATCATCATTGTAATTGTTCACACGTCTTCTCTTCGACTTCATTAGAAGATAAACAAACTATGACGTTCCAGTGAAGTCAAAATTCTTGCCGCAAAACCCTACTCTTGCTCATAAATCTTCAGAGAAACATAAATCAAATTCCTCATGAGACATCACAACAGAATTCAAACATGAGAAAACAATCAAATTGATGCAAAGTTACATAAATATTAAATACCCAATGCAATCTATATGAATCTACATCAGCAACAGATGAAATAACTGCGATTCACCTTTGATGTAGTGAATTCCCATCCATTTACTTCAAATCAATTTCATTAACAATCACAATCAAAACAACAACAACAACAACACAAGTTTTCTTCTTCAATTCACACAAATTTCTCACAACAACAAAAGTAAGGATCAGACTTTAATTCAACAAAGTAAAGACAGCTCACTTTTTCAACAATTTTTTACCGCAGAGAAAAAATTCACACATAACAGTGTATCATCATCCAGATTTAGAGACTTCCACAATGAAAGAAGCTATCTTTAAACCAAGCCATCATCATAGAAGTAAAATAATCAAAACCCAATTGAATCAAACAAACACAGCGAATGTTGTAACACTATCTATAGATTCATAAAAAAAAAGAAGCAAACTTTTGACCAACCAAACAACATACAAGTAGAAATATCAAAAACCAATTGAACTAAACAAACATCATGCCGATTTACATGTTGAGACAATGAAAAAGCAAAATTTTGACCAAACCACGAACAGAACACGGAAATAATGAAAACCAGTTGAACTAAACAAAGATTGAACAAACACAGGAAGTGTAATACAGTAACCAATTCAGATCATGACCCAGAATTCATAAACAGAAAGAAGAAGAAAAAAGGCGTAAATACATGTATACGTGTATAGGTATCGTACCTGGGTTGGTGTTGATGCTCTCAGAGAGAGAGAGAGAGAGAGAGAGAGAGAGGAGTTAGGGGGCCTCGGGGGGTTTTGGCATTATTAAGTGAAGAAAACTTTAAGATGCTGATGTCTTTGATGATTAAAAAAAAAAATCAATTTAAAATTGCAATCTGAATTCGACCCTTTTAATATATCGTTTTGTTACAAAAATCAATTAAATTACTGTTTACTAGTTTAATTTTCTATTTTAGACCCTTTTTGAGGATTTGGTTTGATAAATTGATTTTTTATATATATTTTAAGAGTATTTATTAAATGTTTAAAAAACATTATAGTGGATAGAAAAAAATAAAAGTTCAGGGGCATGAGCCTGGACTTGAAAGCTCATATGTGTGGATTTTATTGTTAATGGATTAGGTGCATTGAGCCTAAATATTTATCTTTTTTAAAAAAAAAATTGATATATTTTATTTAAATATAAATTAATTAAAAGAGATTAATTATGTGTAAGTGTGACATTCGGTTTTAATTGATATTATTTAAAATAAATAAATAAAACTAAAATTTATGATTTTTTAATAGAATATCATTTAATATATACTTAGTTTATAAATAAGATAGCAATTTTTTTTTATATTAAAGGACATTCTTTCTATGCAGCCTTACTTAAAAAAATTTTCTTTAGTTTTATTCAATCAATTTTATGTGCATATTTTTTTTATTATCATTTTATTAAATAAAAATTGATCTTAAGAAAAAAAGATATCAAACACAATTGATTCAATGAATCATATTTAAAGATGAGATATTAATAACTTCATCTATTTATAAACTTTCCAATTTAACATTTGGTTAAATATCATTTAGTTTTTACTTAGCTTTCACATCAGATGACAACATTTTTTTTCTAATATTTGTGGGTGTTTTTTTTTATGTAACCTTGAATAATATTTTTTTTTGGGATAATTAAAAAAACTTTTTATACTTTAGTTTGTTTTTCATTTTCCATCTAAGGTTTGAGAAATTACGGTTTCTCTCTATGGTCAATGAGACAAATAAAATTATTTAATGACTTTTCTCCTTTAGTTTATTTCTCTCTTTTTTTTTTCTTTAATTTTATTCAATCACTTTTATGTGCATGTCTTTTTTTATTATCGTTTTATTAAATAAAAATTGATCTCAAGAAAAAATAATATTAAATACAACCGGGTCCATAACCCGTGTTTAAAGATGAGATATTTATATCTACATCTATGCACAACCTCCAGTTTCTCTCTTTGTTTTCTTATTCATAATCTCTTCGTACGAGTATCAAGAGCCAAAAACCTTTTATTGGTGTTAATTTATTCTACCTTTTTCATTAGGGAATGTAGATAAAAGTGGAGAGGTAAGTTTTTTAAGTGAATCTTGATTGAATGACATGTGTATGAGTTTATTTTTATGTTAAAACTAGTTGTTAATGGTTAAAATATTATGAATATGCACTTGATTTAATGAAAAAATGAATAATTTTTAATTTATCCTAAACCTAAACCTAAACCTAATCTTGAAGCTCTGAAAACCCTAAACTATTGGATTTTGGCTTGACAATCAAGAAATTAGATCGTTCTTCATACGTGTTAGGTATATGTTATACTAATTATAGACATTGTTATTGAAATCATGAAAACCCCCAATTTGATAAATTAGGGTTATTGTTCTCGAAGCTATAAAAACCCTAATTAGTTAGTGATTGATTACAATATTAAGTGTTGTAGTAATGTTTAAATTATTGTTTATACTTGTAATGCATCTTTTATGAAGTAAACATGAAAAACCTCTAATTTGATAAATTAGGGTTATTATGAACAATGATATAAAAACCCTAATTAATTGGTTAATGGCTTGATTCGTTACAATATTAAGTGAATGTTTTATAAATTAAACATTAAAACCCTTAATTTTATCAATTGGGGTTACTATTCACAATAACCCTATTGTTTAAAATTAAGGTTTAACATGTATGATTGTTAGATTAGTATGTAATTAGGGTTACTGCTAGATAAGTCTGTAATTAGGTTTATATTGTTTGCAATAGCATGACACAAGATGCCATTTATTGTTATTAACCATTACAGCGTGTCACTCATTGAGAAAGGTCGATGTTATAACTATATAGCTTATATATACATATTATTCATATGCAAACAAGTTTTTGATGTAGACATTTATGGTTTTAAAATAAAAGATGATAAAGGAAATCAAATATTTGACGATGCATCAAAGTTAAAGATGATGAATATGCACGAAGGGGAAGAACAAAATACATAGTTATGTTGATACTGATGATGATATTGCTCTTGTAACAATGAAGATGCTAAAGTGTTTCACTAGCAAGGTTGAAGGTAGTCAAGGAACTGGAGTAAAACACTTTAATAAGGTTGATGATGCTCCTATCAGCAATAAAGGTGTATTAGAGTTTGATGTAGATGATTTAGAATTTTTTTTTATGATGATGTTGTTATTGGCAAGAATTTTAATGATGATAATTTAGGAAATGAAAGAACTGAAAGGGTAATTTTGGCACTAGTAGCGTGCATGATAAGGGTGGTGATAAATATACAAATGATAAGGAGAAGGAAGCATATGGTGATTATATTGCTTTAAATAAGGAAGGATATGAATTTGTTAACGAAGAAAACGATAAATGGATTGCTAGCTTAGATGGTGATGTATGTTTTGGTAAAAATTTGGAAAGTGGCTTAGAATTAGAGGATAAATGGAAGATAAACATCAACGACGATGATGATAATGTTGTATTTAGTGTAAAATCAAATAATAGTTTTTCTTAGAGTTCTAAAGATAAAAAAAGAAGAAGAAGGAAAGATGAGAAAGAAGCAAAAGAAGTCTAAGGTTAATGCCACATTTGGTTTTAAATGCAAGATATTTAAAGTGGAAGTTGATGGATCAATTAAGTTCCAAGAATGTCAGATCTTCCATAATGTCAATCATTTTAGGAAAGTGTTGAGAAAATACAAAGTTAAACATGACTATCATTTGAAGATATACCTTAATTACAAGGAGAATGTTGTAACAACATGTTCAGGTAATGGTTATAAGTGAAAGGTTTATGCTTCATTTGTTCATGAGAGCAATACTTTCATGGTTAAAACTCTTTAAGGATAAATATATTTGTATCAAACCTTCTATTATAAAAGCTATCAATTCTACTTGGATTATAAATAAGATACTATCTGTTATTAGTGTTGATCCAAACATATCTAGGAAAGCACTGAATACAATCTTAGAAGAAAAGTATGGTATCAAACCACATTCAATACTTTAAAGGGTTAGGACAAAGGCAAATAAGTTCATGAAAGGAACTTATAAACGTATAAGGAGTCATTTATGAGACTTTTATATATATATATTGCCATCCAACTCCATTACCGATAACAATACACTTTCATATGGACCTTTTAGATGGCATCCATCAATGCCAATAAAAGGTTTATAACCATTCACGAATATTATAACATGGGGTTCGTGAATGGTTATAAACCTTTTATTGGCATTGATGGATGCCATCTAAAAGGTCCATATGAAAGTGTATTGTTATCGGTAATGGAGTTGGATGGCAATAATGGATGTTTTCTAGTTGCATATGCCATTGTGTAGGAAGAAAACAAAGACACATGAAGATGGTTGTTATATTCCTTGTATGTGTTGGTAAACTTGGAAAGAATATAAGAAGGGAACAATAAAATGATCAATCTAGTAATATAAAAAGGGCATCTGTTCTAAGGTTTAATATATGCAAGCAATATGGACACAATTCAAGGAATTATTAAGTAGATATTGTTGAAAAAATTAGAAAATTCCATGGAGTTGCAAGTTCAAGTGAAGCTGTAATAGGTTTAAGTAGTAGTGGTAGTATAAGGGGTACTGGTATGGGTTTGAGTGGTGGTGACAATATGATAGGTACTAATAAAGGTGTTGTAGGTGCTGTCATGGGGGTTGACAGGGGTGTGATGGATGTTGACAATTACAATGGTGTTGGCTAGGGTATAAATGAATTTGAAAGGGGTTCTATAATTGTGAAAGTTAATATAGGTGGTGAGATAACTTCTAGAGATGATATGAGAGATTCTAGAGGTAGTGTTAAAGGTAAAAACTTTAGTGATATAAATGTTAGTCCTCCTCTCAACCCTTACCTCAAGATCATGTTAGATTTCACTTAAATATGCATATTTACTCTTTTTTTTACTCATAATTATACTAGTAATTAATTTGATTTTAAATTGTAAATTGTTGTTGGAACATCATCATCTCAACACTCAACCCAAACTAGTTGCATTGATTGAAGTATGTATTGTGGATGATTGTTGCTTTTATAACATGTATAATATTTTAATTTTATATTATGTTTAGTGCATTGCTTCTTTAATATGCATGATGTTTAGTGCATTAATTCACTACTGTAATTCATTTAATTTGAATATGATAAATTATATTGTAGTTAAGAATAGTAAAATTACACACATTAAATTAACTATTAATAATAACTTTACACTTGCAAAGCTAGCCTCCATATTATGATTCTTGATCCAAACTTGACGTAGTTCATCTTTAATTTTTTTTTCTTCATTTCATCTAGTATTCAATCAATATCATGAACACCTCATCCCCCTCTAGTCATTAAATCAATATCATTAATAGGTTTGCACCAATCAATGAATATGTTCTCATATAACCTGTCATCGAATATGTAGAAAAGCTTGATTTTACTTGCTTTTGTTTTTGATATCCTAATAGTTACTGTTTTTTTTTATATTTCATGCACTTTCTATTCTTAAACTTTAGTACATCCAAGTTGTTACAAGTTTTAAGGCTATTAGCATTTGATGAATATGATGACATTATTTCAAATGTGTAAGTTGCCAATTTCGGGTTGTGTTTTACAATGTGTGTTAGTAATTTTATGGTTGTTTTTGGTAGTGTGTGTTTACAAGATTTGTAGTGAAGAATTATTTCTGAAAGGAAAAGAATTGTTGCTATAAATTTTTGGAATTTTTGTTACAAATTTGTGTAACTAATTCTAGTTCAATGGTATTTTTATTAGGTTGAAATGACGACCAACATTGAAAATTTATTGCTTTTGGTTGAAACTTACAAACCTTTTTTTTTGAACTTTTTATGTTTTTGGTTGTCTTTAATTTGATCTAGAATTGTTGCTGGATCTATTTTATACATGATTTTAGTAGCATTTGTTTAAATAATAGAACATTGGGAAACAACTAGTTTTTCAAAAAAAAAAAAAATCAATCGAAACACAATCCTTTTTTTTAGTCACCGGGGGCACTTTAGTCATTAAAATTATAATAATAACAAACTTGTAAATAATGATTGACTTTATTTTGACTCCAAAATATAGGGTGTAAAGTGTAACGATGTTACTAAAGATTAGGAGAGAAACCATAATTTTTCAAAGGTTAGATGAAAAATGAAAAACGAACCATAGTATAAAAGATTTTTTATAATTATCCCATTTTTTTCTTTGGATCTTATTCAATCTTTTTCATGTACATGTTTATTTTTATCATCGTTTGATTAAATAAAAAATTAATTCTAAAAAACAAAATTATTAAACACATTTAAATTCATGACTTGTGTTACGAGATCAAATATCTTAATCTACATCCATCTCTCAAATTTTAAGTTTAATCTTTAGTTATCATTAACAATTGTTTTGCATCTATTGACATAAATAATTTTTAATACATTTAGTTAAATATATGCATCAACTTATCAATTTATGAAAAAAAAATTTATGGTATCAAAAAACACAAAAAAAAAAACTCAAAGCATTAAGAGTGGTCATAATATTGGATTTCTCGTTTCACATGAATATCATTATTCAGTCTCGAGATTAAAACCCTATTTGTTTTTGTGTTTCAAAAGCGCTTTTAAAAAAAATTAATTTTTATTTTTATTTTTTTTCTTTGTTTCAAATTAATATATATTTTTTTGTTTTTTCAAATTATTTTAATGTGCTAATGTCAAAAATAATTTTTAAAAAATAAAAAATATATATTATTTTGATACATTTCCAAACAAAAAACACTTTAAAAAACAACCACAATCACACTTCGGAACAACACATAAGCCTAAATATTACCAGATAGGTCTCCACAAACAAATTTGTTCATTATAAAGAGAACCTACTTAAGACTTGATTTGAAATTCTAAGTATACCATTTCCCTTTAAATCAATACATAAACATCTTACTTTGATTTTCCATATTGAAAAGCATATTGCTATTCCATCTTATGTGTTAAGACAGTGCAGAACAACAAGATAACACGAGGGGAAGTTTCACCTTTCTCTAAGAGATTAAAAAAAAAAAAAAACTATTTCTCCAGAATTTCTATTCTATCACTTCAAAATCGTTGTCATATTGTACCAAAAACAAAAAAAAATCTCCACTCCGCCCAAAAAAGATAGGAAAAAAAAAAAGTGAAAGAAACTGAGCACTCTGCGGGGGAGAGAGCGGAGACAACAAAACTAGAGGGACCAGTTAATCGTGTAAAATATTGCTAAACAAACGAAATAAATAAAGCTCTCTCCATATGTTCTTTCTTTCTTGCCTGCATGCTCAGACAGACACTGTTCTCTATCTATGCCTTGCAATAAAAATTGGGATACCCTATCTTTAATCTGCACCAACGGCCTCCAAAATAGACTTGAAACCATCCCTTTCTAAGCACTCGGCCAGCTCAGCCTACAACAAGTCCTGGTTAGAATATTGTATTTGAAAACAGTTTTTAACAATTTCCAGTGTTATCATTGCTTGTATGTTTCTGCTTCATTTATCAGATGAGTCTCCATCTGAATTCTTCCTTCTTTTAAAAAGCAATACGCTTCCCAAAGGAAGCTTTGCTAAGAGCTTAAGCTATACACAAAAATCCTTCAATATCCCATAGAAAAACAATAAAAAAAGAAGCTTTTTCCCCTTAAAATAGAGCACAATTTAATGTCATACTTTTATTTTCTAGATGTCGCCCTTGAGGCTCCAAAAATGCAGAAACACATTGCAATGTTACCTTTATTCGAGGAATCAGGGCTGGTCCCCCATAGGCAAATCCTGTATAAAGCTGAACAAGAGTTGCTCCAGCTCGAATATTTTTGTATGCATCCTCACCACTGAATTGTCAGTAAGTAATTTAAGTTCAGGTAACAAATTCATGAAGCAATCATTACGTTAATGACACTAATGAAGATGGATTCTTTAGATTTTACCTGAAAACACCTCCACAGCCTATCAAAGGAATCTTCCCCTGGAATGAAACAAAATATACATGCTCAATAAATAACTCAGGAAAATTTAAACTAACAGGAAAAAAAACTATTACAGAATTCAAGCCAAACAGTATAAGATCGCATGCTTTACAGATAATATAACCATGTTTCTTAATTTAAAGGTAAAAAAATTATATAATGGTGTTACATAGTAAATCCAAAAGTTCTATAATGAACAACAGAATTAAAAAGGATTTACTGGATAATATGAAACGAAAGGAGAAAGCATTCATGCACTCATGGGCAAAGAAGCATCAAAATGTGGGGTAAATTAGAGTGTCTATAGAGGATTGTCTATTAGAAAGGAAGGAAATGAGCTGGATTATTTGGCAGTCATGATACAATACAAATAATAAGTAACTTAGAAATTTGAAACGATTCAAATGATTATTGGAGCTTTTTGTTTGTTTGTTGAGAATTATGATTATTGGAACTTGCCAGCAAAATGATTGGGTAATGGAATTTCTTCATGGTACTGACTTGCTCTAGTGATCTTGACCACAGAATAGTCAATCCATTATCAAGTGAATGCCAAGGATGCATAGGAACTTAATTTAATATTTATCATAAGAACAGCCAACATACCCTTGTCAAAATATACATCTCTTTTAAGATATTGGTAGACAAATTGAGGAGAGGTTTCCCACTCAAGCCACCAGTTTCCTCAGCCACTGGGTATTTCTTTACAAAATCTGGCCTTGATATTGTTGTATTTGATATAATCTCCAGTAGCAGAAGAAGCAAAATCAGCATTGATAAGCGAGTAACATGACTGTGTAGAAGTAATGTCCTTATTTCTGCAGTGAGTAGGATATATATATATATATATATATATATATATATATAGGGAACCATAATTATTGCAGCTTCATCCACAAGAACAAAAAAATTCATACTATTGCTATTATTAAACTGCATGAAAACATCATCTTCTTCACTACAAAAAAACCAAAGTCAGACTGATAGGAGTTTCCACAAATAATATTCAGTAGAAATATATTTTTAATTTATTCTAATCATTTAAGCCAAGAATATGAGATAAAAAAAGTATAACTAGCAAACTAATATATTGTGTTCGTCTTTGGGCTGCACTTGCAACCTTTATGTAGATAGATATTTTAGTTTTTGGTAAGCGAAGTTTTCAGTATGGATATCCTAATGTGATTTAATCTAATTGCATGATATGGACTTCCACAACTGCAACTAATCCCTTCATCACATACAAGCCTAACTAAAACAGGAAAATAAAACAACACGTGCACATTAGGGGAGGGTGAAAATTACATTTCACCGTATAGTAGATGGGTGGAGTCAAGGATATTGCTAGTACCAAGGACCCATAAATGAGTTATGCATAACAGAAGAATATGTGATATCCACAAATATTTAAGAAAATTAAAACAATTGGAACCACTTCATACATATCTATCCACCATACTTGTAACCAAGTCATAAATTATTTTAAGAAACTAATTAGAAAGCTTCATTCATCTGAAAAGTAACCAAAGTTCTGAACACAAAAACACGAATGTCCAGCTAAAAGTAAAAGCAGATGGAGTTCTTGATGGGAACAAAACATACCAGTCCATCCAAGCGGAGTGCAAGAGAAACCTACAAGAAATCACAAACAAGGAACTATAAGAGTGCTGCATGTGGAAGTGGAGAACAGACATGAAAATAAGAGCCGTTACACACTGCTGCAATGTCTTCAAGGTCTTCCTTGGACAAGTCAGGAGCAATTTTCACAAGCAAAGGAGGAGGACCCTCCTCACCCCATTGCATTTCATCACGAGCAGCTTGGACCTAAATGAAAGAGAGGTGTAAGTCAGGCGTAAGCATCACACAATTTCAAGAGAGGTGTAAGTCAGGCGGAAGCATCATACAATTTCAAGAGAGGTGTAAGTCAGGCGTAAGCATCCATACCTTCTTAACTAGGTCCTTTAATTGCTTTCTTCCCTGAAGCATATGCAATCCAGGAGTATTGGGTGATGACACGTTAATAACCTATGCAAGACAAGAACATATTTTCAAATCATATCAAACAGAATTCAATTCCTCTTAGTCTGTCATGTACTTGACTAGGTAAAAGAGCCATGCTATTGGCACTCCATTTTTCATTTTCACAGTATGCATATAAGTATCGTCAAGTTAAGCGCATGTAGCTAGATGATGGAGTGCCAATAGACCACCCTAGTAAATTGTGCCCATAGCATTTGTAAGAAAAACCACAAGCTTTCATGAACCGGAAGATAGAAGAACAAAAAGAAAGACAGATATGGAAAGAAAGTTCCACCAAGTAATCAGAATATTGGGACAATGTATGAACCCCTTGTACATAATCAGCAGCAGCATCTTCACTTGTCTTGTTCTTTCCCAGATTGACCCCGAGAATGTCAGGACCAGCTTTGCCTCCATGTATGACTTTGTTGTTAGAGGTAGATGAAGCGCTTGAAGTTTCATCCAACTTTCTTTTTCCATGTTGTGCACCCAATCGCTTTGCAACAGCTACAATGCCTTCACTATTAAGAGCTTATTTGGCAGTGTGGTTGCGAGTGCTTTTCAAATAACTTTTCGTGCCAAAATACATGCCAATGATGTTTTTTCATTTTTTAAAAATCATTTTTGACATCAGCACATCAAAACGATCCAAAACGTACAAACCATATTAAATTTTAGCAAAAAAAAAAAATTCAAATGTTTTGGGAACGCGGGTTGAACCGCGTTCCCAAACATGCTCTAAATCCACAGCGATTGATAATTACACTGGCACAAACATAAAGCAATGATATATATCAGTACTGAAACACTTTCCTAGAAACAAATTTACAAAAAAAAAATATTTTCTTAAGTCCATACGATAAAAAAAATGGTCTCTTTCACATGTCCAAGCACCAAAGAATCAAATTTTCACTAATCCAAGAACCATCCACCACCACTACTAGATGCACAGGTAAAAAAGGGGTATTCTCACCCTTCCTGACGCAATCTGAAGAGACGTGGCTTTGGATTTCCCTCTTGTGGAACAGGGGTAACAGAGCCAACCTCCACAAAGCCAAAACCTAACCCAAGCAAGCCGTCAACAGCCTCAGCATTTTTATCAAAGCCAGCAGCTAGACCTATAGTGTTGGAGAACTTCCTACCCCCAACTTCCAGTCCTAAAACTGAAGGATCAGGCCTCTTCTCCCTCGGAACCCAACCATGAGCAGCTGCTGAGACAGCAAGCTTATGAGCAAACTCAGCATCTAAAAGGGCAAAAATTGGATTCACGAGTTTCGTTGCGTTGAATAGCCAACCACTGCAAGGAAATTATACACAGAATAAGTTTACATCCCAGGAATAAAATACAAGTATTCAAGGTAATTTCAAATTGAACTCATATCATGAGTGATTCATGAGATTATCTAGTAATGTAAATTTATCCAATACTATAAAAGCTTCAAAGAATATAAACAAAACATGATTATCAAAATCTATCATGGTATGTATCCAAATTCTTTCAATATATCAAGCAGTCATTCATGTTTAAATTCTTGTTCATGGTACATTCATATATAAATCAGTACTCTGGAATTAGAGTTCCAATATGCATGCAACAAGTTTAAATTTGAATTAAGGAAATGTCTTCTTAGAGGTTTGAATGAAGTACCAGAAAGTTGCTTCATCCACTGTACTAACATAAGCTCCTCTAGCTATAACCAATCCTATGGTTGTTCCTGTTAATAACCTTCCCTATAGTGGAAAATAACCACAGATTTAAAAATCGGAATTGAACAGGAACATTTCTACTCTTGCATTGTACACTGGAGCTCAATAGGAAAATCGTGCGATATAAATAACAAAGAGGAAAACAAAAAACCAAAAGGAACCAAAACTTTGTTACAGTGTGCGAAAGCAGCACATTAAGAGACTTATGAATCAACAAAAATGGTATATTGGAAAAAGGAATCTGAAATTAATAGTTTAAGCAAATAGCTATGCATGAAAGAAAAAAACACAATGACACTCATTAATTCATTCAATGAACAAAAATTTACTAAAACCAGAATAAATGGGTGCCTCCAATGACACTTTCTTCTCTAAATTTACACTCCAATCATTTCAGCATATTCATTTATCAACTTGCCTTCAAGCAACAAAAGAAAAAAAAAACTCTATTTTGAAGTATAAATTAAAAACTAAAAGTCTCATGGTTTGACTCTAGCAGCAAATACAAAAATTGAAACTACAATCTCAAAACAAACCTCTACTCGGTCCCCAAGAATATCTACATTCACAATTTCATCAAAGATTAAAAACCCAATGAAACAAAGACGAAAAGCTATACTGAATACAACACAACTCAAAACACTAAACAATCCAAAAAGAACCCATTTTCTCATATCAACCCAATCTCTCATATCGTGACCAGAAATGTAAAAAAAAGTAAACAAGGAAAAGTTTACCTTTTTTGAGAAGTGAGAGATTTTTGGAGCAGTTTCTGATGACGACGAGGAAGAAGAGCAATGTCTAACGCCACTAGCAGGACTTGAAGTAACCCTTCTGAGCAAAATATCTTTAAGTACTCTCCTTGAAGCCATAGATCAAGAAACACTCGCTACATAGCAGAATCTATCTTTTTATGTCAACCCACCCAAAAAACAGGGGTTTGTGGTGGTTTGGTTTCAGAGGCGGAGAAAGAGAGGTTTTAGCAGAGAGAATGAGAGGCTGCGTTTTGGATCAATGGGTGTGGTTTAAGCATAAAACTGGGTGTAAACCATGTCGTCCTCGCTCCTTTATTTCAACAATGAAAGTTCGATTATTGGTGAAATTCTTTTCTTTGTTCATATTATGGAAAATCCCCAAACATCTTTAGCCTCTATCATTGTTTGTGACAAATTTATCCCATGTTCCTCACATTTCATTAATTTAGAGTAATGTAACTGAATTGTAAGCAATTGTTCGTGATTTTATAAAGTACACAACGGACCTTATAGATTATATGAAGTACTGCAAGAAAAAACAACAATAAGAGCGAAAAACTGTGTCACTAATCACGATTTGTTAATAATTTAATATAATCCACGTTGTTACCATTTAACTTTCCTCAAAGTTGGAGCATCCTTTTCTTTTTTCCTTCTCCTTTCCTTTTTTAATTCCTGTTAACCAGAATGTGTTCATACTTCATAGGTCCACCCAAGTCATATATTCCCCTAAAAGCAGCGGAAAGTAAGGAAGCAAGTGTTCGGCACTCAGTCACTGCTTACACACACATGTTATCATGACTGCCTGATTTTTTTACCCGCACTGCGTGAAGGGGGTTAATTTTTTTTAATATAAAAAAGATTTTAAATGGTGATAATTGAGTGAATTCCGGATAATTTAATTAATTAGCAATCTGAAATAACCCTAGAAAAAAAGAAAAAAAGAAAAAGTTAAAGTTCTAATAGTCTAATATCAAAAAATAAAATAAATAAAAAAAATAAAAAAGACTAAAGTTAAATTGGGTTAATTTTCGAAACCAATAACTCTAGCCATAAGACTAAAATAACCATATGGAATACCAAAACAAATCTTGAACAAATATTTTAACCATAAAAAAATTAGAAAGAAAACAAATAGTACTCAAAATAATGAGAACCAAATTTGATATAAAAACTAATGAAAGAAAATAATGAGGGACTTAATAAAAAAAATAGATAAAAAATAGAACAATTAAAATAATGAGAACCAAGATTGGATTAAAAACAAATGAAATAAAATGTCAAGGGATAAAATTGAAAGAAAAAAACAAATTAAGAAAAGGATTAAAAAAGAGCAATTAAAAAAATGAGGACTATATCTAGAAAAGAAGAAGAAGAAATGAAATAAAATGTTGAGAGACAAAGTTGAAAGAAAAACAAACCAAGAAAAGGATAAAATAAAACAACAATCAAGAGAATGAGTACTTTATTTGATATATAAACAAAACAAAATCAAATGGAAAGAGATGAAACTAAAAAAAGAATCCAAAACAAAGAAAGTCCAATAAAAAAAAGGATTATAATTGATTTTTTTAATCAAAATTGTCACAGAGCGTGCGCGCGCGCCGCGACATCATTTGGCAATGGGGGAGGCTCTTGTCGTGCCTCATGTGTGAGGTATGGTGTATTGAAAAAGTTTTTGGATTTAATCATAAAATTATGATTAATGTTCAGGAGTAGCCATTTAGTATTATGGTTACTAGAAACCTATGGTTTGCGAGAGTCTGAGTAAGGGACTGGTTGTGGAAGGGGAAGACACATCACCCCCGGTGCACCCTACCTAAGGTAAGCTGCATTGTTGTTTGATTATTTTTTTCTAAGTCGGGTTTCTATTCTTTGGTTTTTTCTAAAGTTCAAGGTAGATCTCTCTTCATAAGAAAGTCTCTACCTTATTAGGTTAAATACTAATCGTTATAAAGTCTGAATTTTAGCATAATATTTATTTACACCTTGCATCTTTAATACTTGAGGGTGTACTTTATCGTGTAATTTTACACCTCACAGATATTAAAGTCTACATCTGGATCTTAGAAAAAAATTTGAAAAATGTTTTTGATATTTTGGTCAAACCTTAATGGATGATCATAAACTGATTATGATATCCATTTTTTTTTTTAATTTTCAAAACATGAGAAAGATGCAATTTTTTTTTTATGAAAATATGCTTGGGAAATTTTAGAATTTGGTCGTATGCATGAAAACAATATATATATTGAAAGGGGAAATTAATTTAAAAGTTTTTGAGTTTTTTTTAAAATGTTTTGATTTTTTTTTGAAATATTTTGGAGAAAACCGGGTATTTTAATATCGAATTTGTATTTTACAGTGTAAATATACAACCCGATATTATGCAAAATTTAGTAGAAAAATATTTGAGAAAATTAGAATTTTTTTTGAAATGATTTTTGATTTTTTTATTTGTTTTAAATATTATAATATATATTATTATAAATAAATATATATTAAATATACATGGGCTGGGTTGGCCCAGCTGACTAGGTTGAGCTAAGGAAAGAGTTGGGCCAATATCTACCCAACATATCTTTTTTTGTTTTTTTTTTTGGTCCAGGCCGGTCCGGGCCCATCCATTTGAGTTGAGGCCTGAACTGGCTCGACCCGAGGCCAAAGTTAATTAATTAGCCGTTGCATGTAGCAACCTTAACAAAGAAGAAGGAGGCGAAGCAAGGAGGAGAAAGTTGCCTAGTGTGGGGGTTGTGGACGTTATGAGGATGTTTGACCGGTGGCTTAGGAGGCTTTGGTGGAGACGAGGGTGGTTGGCGCTAGTTGTGGGGTGAAGGAGAGAGAAGAAACAAAATATTACAGAGGAGAGAGAGAGATGAGGTCACGATGGCTGCTTTGCCGCTGGTGAGGAGCTGGGTTGATTGAGATGATGGTGGTCAAGCTGGTGGTGACGGTGGAGGTCGGTGCTAATGTTGTTGCTGCCGGTACGTGCTGGAGAAGGAAGAAAACGAAAATGGTGGAGTTGATGGGCTGCTGCCGCTGTGGAGGAAAAGGGAGAAGCAATCAGTGGAAAGGGTGGTGGTCAAGCTAGTGATGAGGGTGTTGGTGGCCGCGGTTGGCTGTTGGGACGAGAGAGAGAGAGAGAGATGGCAGGAACCAAGAAGAGACTGATTTTTTGGCTTAATTTGGACCCGATTTTCTTCCTCCTCAGACCCTGAAATCCACTTATATTTATAAGCGGTAGAAGAGGGCACTCTTGTCTACACTGGGGAAAAATTGCAGACCTTGATTCAGTTGAGAAGGATCCCAACCGTTGGTCCAAAGTAGGCATCTTGAGTTGTCAAATCTGCAGGAAAAGGCTGACTGAGTTGGCCTATTTAAGCCTATGTCGTGGCCGACAGGTTGTCATTCAGCGTGAACGGTTCATATGGGGTTGTAGAGAAATTGTAGAGGATATTTGGCGTGAAATATTTGTCAACTTTGATCGACGTTAGATGCATTAAAAGCATATGCAAAGTAGCCTCCATAAGTTATCATTTCAGAGAAAGTTGAAGAAGAAGATGAACAATACTAAAGTTTTGTTTTTTGCCAAAGTTCATTTCAGTCCTTCCTCTTTAAATTTTATTTTATTGCACCCCTAATTGACCCTATACTTTTGATTTAGTGCAATTTAACCCCTGTCAAACTTGAACTAAAACCCTAAATTTACGTGCCTTTTGCATTGTGGTTCTTGATATCGATTTGATGCAATTTAACCCCTAATTGACCATTAAACTTTCAATTTCTTCAATTTTACCCCTGAGTTTTGTCAATTAAGCCCTTATAGTTTTGCAGATTTTGCAAATTCATCCTTGGCTGCGAAATTATTCAATTTGACCCTTAATTGACCCTAAAACTTCAATTTTCTTGTAATTTTACCCCTGATTTCAAGCAATTAATTTGGTAAAAATTAAATTTGGTCTCTTAAAATTTCAATCTTCTTAATTAAGCCCAAATTGGGCTCCCAAACTTAAGTTTTCACCAATTAAGCCCTTAATAAAAATTTGACCATTTTAAAGTATAATTAAGTCCTTGCACTTAATTAAATCTTTTAATTGGACCCAAATTAATTCTTAAACATAATTAAAATTTAATTTCGCCCATGGTTAAATCAAATTGGCTAATTAAAAATTTAATTATGTCCTTGAACTTGATTTTTATGCAAATTCATCCAATAGTCATTCAATTTGACCTTGAATATGCATTTTTCTCCATTTTTGGGCATAATGGGTTACAATTAGGTCTTGAATTTCCTCCAAAATTGCAGTTTGATTCCCCGGCTTGCTTTCTCCACGTTGCCAACCTTTTTATTTTTTTTATTTTTTTTAAAGAGTGAATTTTTAGGAGTAACCCAGAATTGTGTTATGACAAAAACAATACCATTTTTACTTTTAGCTGAATAAAAATCAAGCGATTAATTAGGGGAAAATAATGTCAACACCTGTTGATTTTTTATACCATTATTTTACTTTATCAAAATAATGTCATTTTTATTTCCTGCACAATAAAAAATCCGATTAACGTTGTTAACCTGATCATTCGACCCAACTCGTCACTTGAGATATGACACCCTGACAGGCCTGCGTGACTGGGCTTTTAATTGTTTTTTGTCGTTTGCCCTAAAGTTTTTTGAAAAAAAATTTCAGATGATACATCGTTTGATTTGCCCAGATTCCAACCATTATGGTGCCAAAACAATTAGGGCTTAAGTTGTTTTGACCTAAAAACTTGTTTTTAAACCCATTTCTTACCCAAAACACCTTAGAAACTGTGATAAACATATCTATAGCCTTAAAAAAAAACCCAAAACAATTGTCTTAAAGACCAAAATCAAACCGAAAAAAAAAATCAACTCAAGCTCATATATATTTTTTCATGAACTTTAACGGTAAAAAAAAAACACCTAATATGAACTTCCCTAATCAAATAAAACTATTTGACACAAAAATCATTCGTTTCGATAGCTTATATCGATGTCAACGATATGTTTCTCTCTCTATTGTTAGAATTTGGTGACCTCTCTCTCCCCTCTCTCAACTAGGGACTAAAAAATAACAAAAAAAAACTTTTGTATCATAATTGAATTTAAACAATATTGAGGTATTAAAATTGTATAATCTATGTTATTTTTTATGTTCGAGGACCAAAGTGTATCTTTTCCAAACTTATGACATGCTACCCATGTTTAACTTTTTTTTTCATTTTGGTCACTTGTCTTTCAATCCCACCCTTTCATAAGAAATCAAAATTAATTGGTTTTCAATTAGGATTAAGTAAAAAATAAATAATTTTGAGGACCAAATTGAAAAAATAAAAAATTTTGCGCGGCCCATCCACAGTAATTTGTGAGAGGATGAACAATGCACTTCTTCACGGTGAAACATCCACGCCTTTTAGATTTATAATTAATAATTAGTCAAGGTAGCAAAGACTTTTTTTCATTTTTTTCCCCTATATATTCTGAAGTTACAACTATGCTATGAGATATTTAAGAGTGTATTTGAGATTACAATGAAGGTTGCTTTATAATATGTTTTTCACATCAAAATGATAAAAAAAAATACTAAAAAAATATAAATCTAAAGCTAAAATAAATATTTAAAAGAATGGTTGAACTGCAATGTGAAACAGTTTGGCCATTCAGCCCTACATCATTTTGATCTAATTACCATCATTGATGCATATTATATATGCTTTAATCTCTAGTTTTTAAACAGTTAGCTTCTCTATACACCAGTGTTTTTGTTCTCTACAATAACCAAGGTACTAATTCATGTATAATTCAATTAATTAGACTTGACAGATCAAGAACTATTATTACCTTTCATTGGCTAATTAATGCACTTGTAAAATGAGAATATTGAATTGCAGGCCTTGCACAAGAGACATGGAAAAGAAAGCCAAAATGTGGATTAATTGCATTAGACAAAAGTTGCTTGAAGGTTCTTAATCAACAAGATCTTGCACAAGGACCACTAACTTGTTACGAGTTAGTGCACTAAAAATTTAAACATGATGATGATGATGATTGGTCATCCTAGTTGTTCAGGCCAAGCTTTAACGACCTCACCCTCACTTTAACCAAGCCTAAATGGGTTGCCTTCCATGTTTTTTTGCCTCGACCTAGTACCCCTACCAAACACATATCTTAGTGAATTTTTTTAGTTTCAAGATAAAATAGCGTCTCACACTACCTACTAGTGAACACCAAATTTTCTATGCAGAGTAGAGTCACCTTTTTATTGCTAATGGTTATTTCCTTTTCATATGTCACTACAAAAGGTATGGTTAATCACCAACCCCTCCATTAATGACACAAGCACCATAACCAATGACGAGCATTAATCTTTCTACCAATGGTACAATAACTAACAACTCACCATGAGGTACCTATAACCCTACTCTCTATGAGGCACTTGAAACATCACTTTCCATAAAGTAAGATGACATGACTAAGATTTATAAATACTTCGAGTCACCAAGTAAACATTTAAGCTAGGCAAGTTCATTCAACAAGCTTACATAGAACACAACTTTTTTTTTATGTTATTTACTCTTTTTCTATTTTATATATATTATTTCCCTCGTACAACTTATTAACGTAAATATTAGAGGATTCCTTATTTTGACTATAGACTTGTTTTTTGCAGGAATAACCAAGCTCAAAGATAGTCCACATTCAAGTTCACACACTTTAACCCAATAACTAGTCATAAAAAGCCCAATCCAATCCTCATGACTTCATCATTATGCAATGACCAATTATGCAAGACCATGGGATGTAATCCAAGTAATATTTGTAATCGGTTTGTCATTAAACTTTGTTTCATAGTCCTCACCAAATGCAATAAAAAAAGGGGAAAACATTTTAGTGGAGGACTTGAGCATTTACTCGTGACATGTTTGCATGTTAGATCATTTAAAAAAAATATTAAAAAAATTTAGGTATTGCTAATGATGTGAACCTTGTGATCACGTGGTTATGCAACCCACAATCAAGATTAAAATATGATCCCAGAAAGCCGAAAGAGCTCTAATAGGAGTGTGACATAATATAAACATGTCCCAAGGCACCAACACTATTGGAATTGAATCGAATGATGCCACGAAGCCAGTTAATTTTAGTTATTTCAAGAACCAAAGGATGCAAGAATCACTCTTATACGTTAAGTTGAGAAAACTGTAGAATTATTATTAATCAAAATGTTTCTGAAAGTTAGGCTTATAAGAGTTTATACTTTTGAAAAATTAACCCTAATGGATCTACCCTTGTGGGCTGAATTGATTCATTTACAAAACTGACCAAAAACCTATACTAGTAAGCCTAAACCCTAATCCATACAAACCTTGAATCCTAGCTAAAAATAAAGAATTAATTAAGCCTAAACAAGCCTTGGGCCATAGCTGAAATAATAAAAATAAAACTCATCAGTTAATTCTCTATGTTGTTGTGAGATGAAAAGAAAAAAAAAACAATACAAGGTTGATATAGGCTTATTTATTGCCTACAATATCGTCCAATAATCTTAAAACCAATCTATCATTAAGGCCTCTTTTGTTTGCTGGAAAGTAGTTTCCTTTTGAAAAGTGAATTCCGGGAAAATGAATTATTTTTCGATGTTTGGTAATGTAATGGATGAACTTAAATAACAATTATAAAAACGAGGACTAAAGTTAATATAAAAATTAAATTTTAAGGGATGAACTTAAAAAAAATAATTCAAAACAAAATATATATAGCAATCAAAAGTTTGAGAACCAAATTTGATATAATCAGCAAATAATATAACTTTTCTAAATTTTTCATAATTTCTGGAAAGTGTTTTCCGCTCAAAATAAAAGGAAAACACTTTCCTCGAAACCAAGCTAAATTTTCCTTAGACTGTAAAGTGTTTTTCGTTGACCAACTTTTCTAATGACAAACAAACAGAGGAAAGTTTGGAAAGTGGTTTCCGTCAAATAAACGAGGCCTAAATACCATCAACTTTTCTTTCTTTGGATATATAAGATGAATAAGGAATCCTTGTAAGAAAAGAATTTTGAAACATTAATGAATTCTTGTCGTACTTGAAAATTATGTTGCAGCCCATTAAATATCCTTATAGAACTAGAAAATTCCAAAAACAAGCTACCATATCTGTTGTAACCCAATTTTGATCCATTGGTTTTAATTTAATTTTACAGGGTTTAAAATGTAAAATTAAAATACCAGAGATTTATTTCGATGAAAAGTGTGATTTTGTCAGCTTGCGTGAAAACTAGGAACTCCAATATGCTTTTGTCATTCTATCCTTATCTTCAAGATAATCCTAAGGACTACAATGTGCTTTTGTCATTCTATCCTTATCTTCAAGATAATTATTGTCTTCAAGATAATCCTTGTCTTTGAGATAATGATAGTTATCCGCTTTCAAATTTGATTTTTAATCAAATTCAAACTTCAAAGAAGAGAATGAGTTTGATTGAAACTTTGTTTCTCGCACGCGAAAGGACTCTTGCACTATAAATACAGATCTCAGTGTATGCACAAGGAAGATAGAAAAAAACAGAGGAAACCTCAGGAGAAGGTCATTACCAGAAACCCTACAAGAAAAATAATATAAAAAAGATATTTATAAAAAAAAGAGGGGGCGCGGTCGAATCCTAGACTAGGCGCAGCTGCCCCCTCCCCCAGCTTTTTTCCTCTTCTTCCCTGGTCTTAGAACCAGCCATAAAACACCCCCTCCCCTCATTGGCCTTTAGCTAGCTTCCTTTCTTCTTCCCTGGTTTGCGAGAACAGAACATAGGGGAACAAGCTCCATCTTCACTTTTTTCTTTTCTGGCCCGGGACCAAACCACCCCATCAGCAGCTCTCTTTCTCCACAGACAAAGCCTAGACATCACCACCCTCACTTTTTGAAGAAGGAAAAGAACGGGACCTTCAGAGAAGGGAAGAGTATTAATTATTGCAGCAACAGCAACAAGTTTCCGCCTTCGGCACCAACGACGACCACACCAGTAGATCAGCAGTGCAACTCCTTCTTCTCCAGCACATCATCATCCTTTATGAAATACTATGAGCCGTCCAGCATGCACTCCTCCAATAACAGCAGATTTTTAAATCATGAACCGCAGCTTTGTCTTTAACCGTGGGGGTGTTTTAGTTCAAACCCGTGATCATCAGCAGGAGTACTCCTAAGTTCCAGCATTCTTGATTTTCCACTTTTTTTCATTGAAGCAGTGACGACGGGTGCTCCTCAGCCACACCTTCCCTCAGCTGCAGTGGTAAAACCAGCATCAACCTCCTCTTCCCAGCAGCGGCAGTGCTGTTTTCAGCAACTTGACTTTCAGTCACACCATCAGCAACCAGCGACAGCAGCTCCTCTCAACAAGCTACCACTGCGACCAGCATACATCCTCTTCTCAGCAAGCTGCCATCGTGAGTAGTAGAAGCAGTGTCCAACATCCTAGCATCAACCGATAGCGGCGCCCAGCAGAGGTTCCCGTTGCCAGCAGAAGGTAAACACAAGGAGGGAATGGACAACATGGGGTAAGACAAAAAACAAAAAGGGAACCAGAGAAAGAATGGAGAGGAACTAGCATTGATTAGTTCTTCAGCGATCAAAAAATCAGAGAAAGAACGGAGGAAAAGAAGTAGCATTGGTCAGCCGTTACCCCATCATCCAGCTTCTTCTCCAGCGAACCAGGTAAGCCTTCTCTTCCCTGCCTTTGCAAATATAATTCACTTTTTCTCACTGTGTGTAAATTTAATTACCCTGTCACTTTTGCAAGCATGCATGAGTGAATTGTTCACACATGCGCGCAACAGTGACCAGCCGGGTTACTAACGTACGGCTGGGCTAGATCCAATCCAAAAAAAATTAAAAAAAAGAAGTTTCTGTTTTGTTTAGTTCAGAATTCTGCGGATTTATTCACTGGCGTCAAAGTCAGGAATACTGCACTTTTTAAGTTATGCAATATTTATCAACGCCAGAGTTAGAAATATTTGTAGTTGATTATTCACTGACGCCAGAGTCAGAAATATCCTAGGCGGACCATGAAAAGCGTAATACAACAAACTCTTAGCAATTTTAGACAAAACCAGCAATGCAGCCTGCCTCAGGTAGGACGCTTAAGGGGTGATAGCATCTTCCCTTTCGCGTAACGAGTCCCGTACCATAGAATCTCTGTTGACCAGTTAGGGTTTCTAGTAACCATAATACTAGGTGGCGACTCCTTAAACCAGACATTTTACCTTAAAAGAACAAGATGCCAAATATCTGTTCTTTTATCATATCGAGATTAATTTTTAATCGGTCACCGCGATGTCCGGGTGTGACAACATCCTTATAGGAAAAAGAATCCTTTTCAAATAGGAAGTCCACAAGTCAAAAAGAAGTAAATAACAAAACTTGTACATCCTGTTTTGACCTATATCGCAAGGCCTTTTCAAACTTTCGTTCATCTGAAAGTTTACCTCAACATAGAACAATATTCTAGAAAACTTTGGGTAAATTTTGAGGCTGATTTAACAGTCGGATTGAGAATTATGATTATTTTTGTAAAACTAGACAATTATGCTAGAATTTGAATTTCTTTGTTCAACCATTTTTTCAAGAAGAAAAAAAAAATTAAATAGTGTAGAGATTAACCCAAAGTGACATGATTAATTTGATAAATCCAAAGACAACCTGGAAAACAAAAACAAAAAAATAGTTTGACTAAATTTTTTTTCAAGATGACATCTTTTTTTAAAAAAAATATTGAGATGACAATATATTGAATCGACCCAGGTCAACCTAGGTTAACATGTAAAATCGATGACTCGTCATAAGAGTGTGATAACATTATAGAAAACAAATCAAAAAATATTTTGAAGCTCATTTCTCAATCAACTCAATGTTTAAGGATGGAATTGAAAAAGAAAATCAATTATGAAAAGGATAAAAAAAATGGCATGTGTTAAACCTTGGTTAACCTGTCAAACATAGATAATAAGACTAGTATAATTCAATAGAAAACAAATCATAACAAATTATGAAATTCAATTCTTAATCAATCACTTGTTGAATAATTAAATTGAAAAAAATTAATTAAAAAGGACAAAAAAAACTCAAGTCAACTCAGGTTAACTCGTTTAACCTGTGACTTGAGTTATGAGACTAGGATAACCTTATAGAAAGCAAATAAAAAACAAACTATGAATCTTAATTTCAAATCAACTTAATATTTAAGGATGAAATTAAAAAAAAATCAATTACAAAAAATGATAAAAAAACCTAGTCAACCGGGTTAACCCATAAAAGTTATAACCCAAATCATGAAATTGAGATAACCTCATTGAAAATAAATCAAAATAAATTATGAAGCTAAATCCCCAATAAATTCAATATTAAAAGATGAAATTGAAAAAAAAAATTATTTTTTTTTAAAAGTAATGTTCCATAGAACAATATTTAGTAAGCAAGGACCAATGATTACCCCTCCTCAATTAGTGTTTGCTAACTAGTTATGTACCCACACTATGTTAGGTGATCAAATTGTTTTGAGTAAGAAATGATGTTCAGGTACTACAAAAGCATTTTAAAGCATGAAGATAATTTTGCAACTTGGATCATAGACTTGATTGGGTTAAATAGGTTAGTTTTATTTTAATTAAATGGCATAAAAAATAGGCAAAGACAACAGATGGACCAAATTAAAAAAAAAAAGTGATCATGATAACCTAAGAAAAAGAATATTTTAAAAAATTTTGTTCAGGTGCCACAAACATGTTTAAAAACATGAAAAAATATATGTGTCGGGTCATAAACCCGATTAGGTCAAATAAGTTTGTTTTAGTTTGATTAGATGATATAAAAAATAGGCAATAACAATAGATGGACCGAATTTAAAAAAATGATAATGATAACCAGGGTAAATTTTTTTTTTTCAAAAGATGATAAATGATATAGCTCAATTCACAGTCCATTAAATACAAAAGGATGGAATTGAGAAAAGAAAGTGCCAAAAAAATCAGCTTGCTTCAATTCGAGTTATCATAACAAACTTATAACTCGGGTAATAAAGGCTAAGCCAACTTGGGTTAGCCTATCAAACCTGCAACCTAGACCATGAAATCAAAATAACTTTATAAAAAAAGAAAACGAAGAAAAACACCCATGTTAACTTTTCAAATTCATGACCCTGAGTCATTAGATCAAATTTTTTTTATTGAATGGTGAAATTGAAAAGAAAAATTAATTCAACCAAAAGAAAAAAGAGAAAAAAAAATGAGGATCAAAATTTAAATAAAAAATAAAAAATATTTTATTTGAAGGGTAAAATTAAAAATAAAAATCAATTAAATAAAAGTACAAAAAAATAAAAAGAATGAGGAACTAAATTGGAAAAAATAACATATCACAAATTGGGATTGAAGGATGAAATTCAAAACAAATCGAAATTTTATAAAGAGGCCAAGAATAAAAAATAGAAATCAAAAGAATAAAGACTAATTTTGACATCTCAATAAATCAGAGGACAACTCTATAATTTCGCATGACCAGTATGGTTTTCGAAGGAAAGACCACGAAAAGTGAGAAGAGAAGAAAAAAAGCTATTGTTATCTCACCACCACCCCAATGCTGCCACATAAAAAAGGATACCACGACACCTCTAGTAATACAATGAAAGATGGTGTTTGGCCACTAGGAGGCTCCATACGTGGTGCTCAAAAGGTGCTTACGCATCCTCCACGTTTGTGTATGCAACAAACACGCCAACCACTTTTTTTTAATAATATTTTATATTTATTAAAATAAAAAATTACCCTTAAGATAACCTAATAATAACAAAAAGAATTAGTTTGAAAATACTAAAAAGCCTTGGATGCTAGTATACAAAATTTTGATTCTAAGGGTATTTTGGTCGTTTCACTATGTTTTTAAAATGCAAAAATACCTATTTGTCCATAATCAATGTAGTCATGACTAATTGACATCATGAAAAGATCTTAATGCTCTCAATAGTAAATTCAATCATTGTTTTGTGAGAAGAGCAACATCGTTATTACACTGTTCCAGTGAATAGTACTTATGAGTCTACATGAACAATGTTTTCCAAGCAATATTAGTTTTGATTAATTGTTCCCATAAAGATATTGACAATATGTTCTCATACAATTAATATGGGATGAGTTCATTGCAGACATGTTAATAGAAAAGCGAATAAAATATTATAGTGAGTAATATTGCTAAATGTTATCACTAGATAGGTTCTCGAGCTATGTTGCGGGTTGGGTCGAATTTTTTCTAATATAAAAAGAGAATGCCCGGATGATGATAACATTTTTAAAAGAGAGAAAAATTTAGGTCTCAAGTCATTGATTTGAATGGGTTCAATAATCTAGGTTAATTTAATAATATTAAAAAAAGCCAACGGCAATAAAAAGCCAAAAAAAGAATGTCAATGACTAATTGAAAAAAATTAATGCTTGTCAATACTATAAAAACATTCATTTTCAATATTTTTAAAATGTTTAAATGATCTTATTTAATAACAAAGCAAAAATTGAATGAGAATAAGATAATCTCAAAGAGGAAAATGAAAGAAATCCAAAGCTCAATTACTAGTAAATAAAATGTTGAAAGAAGAACTAAAAAAAAAATAACTTGAGTCAACATGTCAAATTTACAACCTTGTCGCGAGGCTGAGATAACCTCACATAGAAAAAATTAAATAAAATAATGGAGGTCAGCTCTCAAGCAAACTAAATGATAAAAGATGAAACTGAAAAAATCGATATAAAGAAAAACATCAAGAAAAAAGCTTGAGCTAATCCAAGTTAACTTGATTGACATGCAATCCATGATATGAGATCATGACAACTGTTTAGAAAAGAAAGCAAAAACAATCATGAAGCACAAGACCCAATTACCTAATGTTGAAAAATGAATTGAAAAAAAAATTATTTTTTAAAAATAACCTAAAAAAGATGAAAGTTAAATTGATCTAATTTTTAAAACCTGTAACCTGGGTAATGAGACCGAGATTACCAAAAAAAAAAACATGAAAAAATCACAAAGTAAAATTCCTAATCATTCAAAATAAATAAATAAATAAATAACAGGACCAAATACAGTATAAAAATAAATAAAAGAAAATAATGAGGGACTAAATTGAGAAATAATATAAATCAAGAAAAGGATAAAAATAACAAAAAAAATAGCAATCAAAAGAATGAGAATCAAATTGGTTAAAAAATTAAATGAAATTAAATGTTAAGGGATAAAATTAAAAAAATAATAAAAAAAAGAAAATAACAATAAAAAGAATAAGAGCTGAATTAGATAGAAAATTAAATGAAATAAAATGTTTTGTGATGAAATTAAAAAAAAATTAACTTAAAAAAATATTAAATATAAAATAAATAATAAAAAAAAAATAAAAACCAGACTTAAACAAACTCCCAAGCTTACGCTCATACATGACCCCTCACCGCGGCTCCACTATGACCACTTGTACAAAAAAAAAAAAAAAAACTCCCAAGCTTACGCTCATACATGAACATGGAACATGTGGCCTTCTCTTCTCTCCCTCCCTGGAGATTCATTGTTCTTCTTCTTCCAGTAAACACGCACCATCCCTTCATGTGTTAATACCTTACTTTTTCCCACATTCCTTCATCAAGCTTCATTAAACACCATCATAATCTTTGGAGTTCATCCAAGTTGGTACCCTCAATTTGAAACTTGCATCAGTCTCACTTCATTTGGTGGACTGTGGGATCCAGTAATTTTATAGGTGTAATTTCTATTAATTTTGTTAATTTTCACATTATATATTATTTAATAATAAAAAGACAAACGTGATAGATTATGTGATTTTGATATAAAAATCATATAACACAGCTACCAAATTGAAAAATTGTTAACATACAAGTGAAATTCAAATGTTTTAACAAATACATGATGCAAAGATATCAGGCCTTGCTTTTTAATAACAAGAAAAGAATTTATTCAATTTCTTTTAAGGAGCCTAGTGCACAAAATACACAGAGGAGGTCTAAAATGGTTTACTTTAAGTCCAATTTCCATAGGATTTAAACCTAATAAAAGACATCAGCCTCCAAAAATAGACACTTGGTTTGATTATCTTGTTGCTGATCCCATTCTATATGCATTCAGTTAATGTTATTAAAATTACAAGTGGACTTTGAAAAACTCATTCTTTCTATACGGAAACAACAATCCGTGTAAGTGATTGGAAAAAAAACATCGATGAACTCGCTGACTATAAAGACTTGGTCTTATTGTGAGACTTTCTTCTCTACATCCACCATATATGCTAGGTAGCACTGTACTTCTTTCCACGTCATTCGCCTCAAGATGGCCAGTAGGATAATTAATAAAGATGTAATCTTGTCTCTCTAACCCGATTTCTTTATCTAAATCAAACACTATTTTTGTACCCCTGCAATTCACTGAATCTTTTTGCTTTGCCAACCAGTTTATTTCCACAATCACATCAAAATCAACCATATCTAAAACACTTAAGATCTTCTATAAAGATTCTATTTCCAATATCTATTCCACAATCTAGATACACATACTCCATCAATATTGATTCATCTATGGCAGTAGAGATTGAAATAGAGAATTCTAATAGAGTTGGTTGCCTATATAAATCTCATGGAAAAGACGGGGATATAAATGAATAGGTTGTACCCATATCAAACAATATTTTGGCTTCAAACGAGTAAACAAGAAGAATACTTGAAACAATTGTGTTGGATACCTAAACATCATGCTGAGTCAGGGCAAAAACTCTGGCATACCTCTATCCCTGTTGTATCTGGCCTTTATCACCTACATCCTAGCCTCTCTAACCACGACCACCAAAACCTCTACCACCATAAGCCACAGATTGGCTTGTCGATGGTGTCTGAATAGGAGACTGAATTGAAACATATGCTCCCAAAGATTATAGCTGTCTCCTAGGACACTCCCAAATCTTATGACCTATCCAGCCACTACCAAAACAAGACCTAGTCCTCTTATATCACTATGTACTAGTATGGCCTCCTCTACAATGCTGACATGAAGAATTGACCCCTAATGGAACAAATAAGCTACGAGTTGCAAACTGAACTGAACTCTAACTATAGCTGTGAGCACCACTACTGTCATTTTGACTGTCTAAGCCGCTGGCAAAAGATCTATATCTAAACATTCTCAAAACCCATAAGCCCTGACGACCACTCCATCCTTTAAATGGACCTGCACTCGATCCCTACTGTCTAAAAATTTATCCTCTTTTCTAGGCCTTTTAGACTAGCTTATAGCCATATCCTCTAATTCTCGTGCGTCAATCAACCTAATGCTATCAACTGCTAAGAAGTGGGATGGAAGCACCTAAGACACCATCACCATATACATCAAGGATTTAAGTCCTCTAATGAACCTCTTCACTCTCCACTCCTCAATAGGTATAAGATGTGTATAATACCTTCTCAACTGAGTAAACTTCAAACCATGTTCATCCACTATTATGATCCCCTAAGATAGCCTCTCAAACTCATAAACTCGAGCATCCTTAACACTTTGAAGAAGAAATCTGTCCAAAAACACAGCTCTAAACTCGTTCCTGGCCTTGCTATCTTCCTACACTCAAACCAAGAGATGGCTACTTCTCCCTCCAACCCGAATGATGCCAAACTCATGGCTCAATGGTCTGTACTCCCCAAAGCTTCACACCGCCACCATATGTTGTCTAGCAAACTTTGAGAATCCTCTAAGCTGTCCATCCCAATAAAGGTAGGAAATGCTAACTTCATAAATTCATTCAATGACACATTGACTCCTTGAACAGTTTGGGATGATGATGGTACATCTTTATCCTTTCTTCGATCTCTTTCCATACTACACTCTATCTAGGTCTGCAAAGCCTGGCTAAGCTGTTTCATTTTATAAGGGATTTGGGGTTAACAACTCTTCCACCCGTTTCATCAACCACATTCTTCTCTTTTAACTCTTAAGGATCCTCCTCTACTAGTGGAGGTACCTCCTCAACATGTTAAAGTACGAGCACACTGCCCCTTCTCATATACCTTGCAGTCCTCAACTGTACAATAAATACGTCATCCTGATTGTACCTACTCTAATAGTACCAACTATTTTTTTTATTCCCCGACATTCCTATAAGAAGCGAGAGCACTTAAGTTATGCTAGAACAATAACATGATAATTATCATAGAGTTATAGAAAAAAATATATATCACAAATTTCAAAGAGTTGAAGAAGACATGCTTGATGAGAATTCAAAAACCCAAGGACAACAAACAAGACGATATAGATCCTAATGTTTCACGCATTACAAAATTAATTATATTACTATTTCTTTGACCTACAACTTTGATACCAAGTTTTTCATGACTCGATTTCTGGATCCATGACTGGCACATAGGCAAGGTCCCCCTTCAGGTTTCCATTCCTCTACGAACCAAGACTTACAAACTTTTACCAGTTAAACAAACTAGAGATCTATACAGCCTCCAATACTATAATTAAAGTCCATAATATAAATCAACATCTTAATACATGACTTAATACAAATATTATAATTGTGGTGCTCTAACAAGATATAACAAAATAATATTAATTACAATAAAAGAGCGGGTTCTAAAGTTCAATAAAGGTGACCTCTTAGAAAAACTTTATGCCTGAAAATGATAAACAACAAGAGGGTGATTTCAACAACTCGATGAGTAAATAACGTTCAATATACACATACGAGGTAATAAGGCAAAGAGAAACATATACAAATTTGACTTTAAGCTTTTACAAGAAAGTTTCATAAACAAGCCATAATAAGGAATATTATAAGGTACGGCTCGTCAAAAAATCAAAATGCAATGAGCATGCAGCTCCAAACTGTGGGATGATTAGTTCGCACATGTTAATGACTATCTAGACAAACTAAGGTTTAAATATAATGTGCACAAAAACTAACACTACCTTATTAGCATGGATATTCCGACTAGCATATCAAGAGATCATATCATAATCAAACAAATATAATTATATCTTAACATCAATCAAATGAGGAGCTATCAAATAAGATATACACATATCTCATATTTAGAATTTAAATTTAAAAATGATCATGTTTTATTTATATATATATGATCCATTTTATACTAACAATTCAAATATTTGTACTATTTCTCATGCATATGGAATATTATCCACTCACTTGACTGAAATGTAAAACAAACATGGAAGCATGTGCCAAAAGAAATCTTATTGATGTCTCGCAGGTAGAATATCAAGATTATCTGAATACAAAGAAGGACATACTAAAAACAGACTCGAAAAAAATGTGCAATTTATATAATACACTGAACTCATGGTCTAACCCATAACCCTATACGTTTAGAAACTAAAATGTAATTATAAACCAGAAATGATTAACCTGATCGATCCCAAACATATCCTAAAATGATTGAACCTAAAAGAATTGATTATACCTTACTACATAATCAACCGTTCTAGTGGTTCAACCCAACCAATCGATCAAAATCCAACACACCAACTGGTCTATCAATTTAACCTGATTGGTCTACTGAATTTAAAACACCAACCGGTCTACTGAATTTAGCGACCAACTAGTCTCTTAATCCAACCCAACCGATCGACTAGTTGGTTAGGAATTCTAGACCAATTTCACTTAAAATGGCAGATTCAGAACAATCCAACACACCCAATCACAACTCCATATTCGAGTAGACAAAGCCATGGTTGTGGCACTTCCCTATCACTACTCAAATTAAGTATATATAAATTGAATATAAAAGATGTTAACGAAGACCACGACGAACTTTGCTATCTGAAAGTCGAAAGTTGTTTATTTTCCAGAAGGGTAAACTTCCCGAGTTCTTGGAAATACATGAGAAACACATTTAGCAAACGTTCTATAGTTTACTTTAACTTGCACAATCAAAAGAACATCACAAAGTAAAAACTAAGTAGTTTAGTGCAAGTAGATTTGATTCAGGGACCAACACTTCGGTGAAACTGTCACAGACTTTCATCATTCCACAGGCAAAGGACAAGGACCATATGGAATGGGAATCAAGTTAAGATAATGTTTTTTCTTAACTGTTCCCCCAAAAGCCTCATTCATGTCAAGATCTTCTAAAGCTGCTCCACTGGAAAGTTTCCAATCGAAATGGTATAGCAGCCGTGCAAGCAGAAGCTCAGCATTACCTATACCGAACAGCATGCCAGGGCACATCCTCTTTCCAGCACCAAATGGGATAAATTCAAAATTTGTACCCTTGTAATCAATTGAACTCTCTTGGAATCTCTCTGGATAGAATTTCTCTGCTTCAGTCCAATCATTAGAATCCCTACCAATAGCCCACGCATTGATTATTACTTTACTTTTAGCTTGTATGACATATCCATTAATCTCGCATGTCTTGCTGCATTCCCTTGGAATCAAAGAAATGGGTGGATGTAGTCTCAGAGTTTCTTTGATGACCAGCTTCAAGAATTTCAGATTTTGAAGACCTGTTTCATCAACATTCTCAGAATCACTAAAGACTTGCCTCACTTCTTCTTGTGCTTTTTTCATTACCCTTGGATTTTTCAACATTTCTGACATTGACCATTCCAAAAGTGTTGATGTTGTTTCACTCCCAGCACCAAACATTTCCTGTAACAAGACTTGCGAGTTAGGGAACTATATCTTTCTTAATTAGTGCATAGAAATCATATATCAATTCAACTTGGAGAGATCATTGTTTTCTTGATTATGGATCTCTAATTGTTTAACCTTGGTGTGTGTGAATTGGGATCAGTATTGATCGTTTAACTACTTGGTCCCTTCTCCAGCGCCTTTTTTGAAGGCATTGGAAAGGCACGATTTTCTACATCAACCGGTCCAACTATTGTGTCATGATGGCCGTGATCTCCAAGATCCAGCCACCTCTTTAGCAGGATTCAACCATGCCTCAGGTCACTGAATTGATTTGTTTCAAACATCCAGTTCAATGACGGGCTGGTGTCTTTAAAGACACCGGAGAAGGCACAACATATATAGACTTAAATTTGAGTCCGAATACCTTACACAAATTAGACCAAAAGTTCTTGAATTTAAGTAGTATCAACAGTTAAAGGTCGATTTATTTAGCATCAGGTGTGCAGGCATATATTTAAAACATGTGTGAAATGTGAAGCACAAACAGATTTCTATATGTACTAACCACGATGATTGCTTTGATGCTGTCTGTTGTTAAAGGAAATTCAAGGTTTCCTTGATTCTGTAGATTTAGAAGAACATCCAGAAGAACCTCCACTTCGTTGTCTTGATCAGTCTTTCTCTCTTCCTTGCTGGCTCTACGTTCATTTATAATGTTTTCAAGGATCTCATCTGCTTCTTTATGCGACCTTTCGAGTCTAGACCTCAGCTTACTGATCATGTACAAGAACTTAGCAGAAGGGAACACATCTACAATATTCAGACCAGCCAATGCCTCTGCCACATCTTCAATGATTGGTAAGAAGGCTTCTTGGTTTTTGGATTTCTTACCGATGCTTGTTCTTGCAATGACGCCGTTTGATAAGTCAAGCATCATTTTGCTAAGGTTGATTGGCGAACCGGCTTTCGCATAAATATTTCTAATAAAATTGGATACCTCTTCTTCCCTTACTGATCTGAATGATCTTACACGTTTTGCACTAAATAGTTCCAACGTGCAAACTTTCCTCATTTGTCTCCAATAGTCTCCATATGGTGCAAACCCAATGTTCTTGCGATTGTAAAACATGATATTTGCAACAAGGAGACAAGGTCTCTCGACAAAGTTGATCTCGTGTGTTTTCATTACTTCTTTTGCTGCTTCTCCTGAAGAAACAACGACAGTTGAGACTTCTCCAATTTGAAGTTGCATGACGGGTCCATATTTCTTGGCCAGGTCTGTTAGGCAATGATGGGGAAGAGAGCCGGCTAGCTGGTGAATGTTTCCAATGAGGGGTAATTTCCATGGTCCTGGAGGTAAGGCTGGAGTTGAGCCATTGCCTTTCGATTTCTTCCACAATTTCAATACGGCAAAGATAAAGAGAAGGCTGGCTAGAAGGATTGGGAATTCCATAAAGAGAAAATCGATAGGATTAATGGCTAACGCTGCAGCTAGTGAAATTGGTAAGGGAGGCTAATGTATCATTCCTTCCTGCCCTTTTATCATAATCTCTCTCAAGTTGCAATTAAAAATATCCAGGGAACTTGAAACATGGCGGCATGGCTAAGATGTCAAGGATTCTATGGTGACGAAGGGGGACAAAAATTTCCATTTCAGCAACAAGAATTTGCTCTTCCGCTTTCATACGTACGGAACATCATGAATCGATCTTTTCTCTTCTTTTAAAAAACCTTTTTAAAACATAAAAATAAATAAAGCTTAAGACCCACTAATAATTTTTTAAATCGTATAACGGCTAAGGTTGGAGGAATTCTTTCCAGCTAAATAAAAAGAAATGATGATGAAGAGAGGCACACCCACTAATAATGTATATGCATCTAGCACGGCTGTACCAAGTCCCCACACAAAGCCAAAGGGTTAACTTGCTGTGCTATTTATGTTATATTTGAAATAATTAAATAATGTTTGATTAAGAGATTGTTTTTAAGTATGATTGGGGTTGTTTTTAAATTTTTAAAAAAAAAAATATATATTAAAATAATATTTTTTTATTTTTAAAAATTATTTTTAAAACTATAACATATCAAAATAATCTGAAAACACAAAAAAATAATTAATTTAAAGTAAAGAAAACAACAAAAAAAATTTAAATTATATTAATTTGCTTTTGAGATATAAAATTATCAATAAATATTATACTAAAATAATAATTAAAGAAATACTATTTTTAGTATTAAATGATATGACTTCTTAAACCCCTATAACATGTGAACATATTTCTTATAAAATAATTCTCAAGTTTTTTTTTCTAAATAAAATTGAATAAGGTAATAATATATATAGACACTTTATGAATAACATCATTTATATATATAAAAAAATAGACTTTATAATAATCCGTTATATTTTTGGTTAAACAACCTGCTTCGACAATTTCAATAATATCGTTATGTTTTCAAAGCAAAACAAATAGTAACTAAAGATTCATTTAAAAAAAAAAAACGAACAACAATACCAGTTTTAAAAAAATTGATTTCATAATTACTCTTATAATTTATATAACAATTGTTTTTTAAAAAAATTATGTTATGCTGATAATCTCACTAATCATTTAATTGAGTTTTTTAGTGCCTACTTTACCTTCTAATTTTTTTCAAATATAAAATACAAAATAAGAAACACGTGAGAAGAAAATCACCATATATACTAAGCCTTAACCTAAATGTCTCCATCCTCTCTTTTTTCTCATTCATGGCCTGCTTTTCAAAGTTTTTGACTTTGACCAACAATTTTGATGGAATTTTCTTTATATACGAATGTAGAATTTGTTATTCATCTTTATAATAATACCCGGTACGAAAGTGTTAAAGTGCTAATGATTAATACAAATAAATTAAAACAAATTATAAAATTTAATTTTTAATTAATTTAATAAAATTAAAAAAATGTATTGATAAAAAAACTCAAATTAATTTAAGTTAACCTGGTAAACTCGCAACCTAAGTTATGAGAGTACAATAACTCTAAAAAAAATCAAAATTAATTATAAAATTTAATTTTTAATGAATTTAATAATAAAAATAAAGTTTTTTTTTTAAAACAGTGTTTATAATCATGAATATTGATTCGTGAAGAGATAATGAGTGAATTTTTTTTTTTTTTAATAATAATAATCTTGCAAAAAGTGAAAGAAAATCAAGTTTTTTTTTAATTCAATTACTTGTACAAAAGATTCGTCTTACAAAGTGAAAAGTCAAGAAATGATACAAAGTGAAAAGTCAATATATCACAAGCAAACCACTAGAAGCCCATTAATCCCATGTTTTTTTTTATATGAGATAATGATACAAAGTGATTGAACTCATCTCTTAATATGAGCTCACCACAAAACAGATTTGACTTTTCGACTAAATGCAAACCGTTTAGTGACAACTAGTTATGACACCGCGGGACGAATAAATTTTATTTTTAATATAAAAAATAAATATTTAGGTTTTTTAAATGTATTTTTTGATATAAAAAAATCTCAATTGTGAATTAAAAAATTAATACATGTATTAAATTAAATAAATTGATAATTATTTATGTTAATAAATAAAAAAATTATTTACAATAACTAAAAATTAAATTGAAAATATTAAGAGATAGATATAGATTAAAAAATTTGATTTTTCAATACAAAATAATGAATTTGCAAGATTTTTAAATGTATTTTTTTACATAAAAAAATCCTAACTGTAACTTAAAAAGTTGATGCATGTATTTAATTAAATAATTAGAGAATGATATGTGCCAATAATATTTAAAGAAATAATATTTATTAGTATTAAATGATTTATGATTTCTTAAACTCACATGTGAACATATTTATTATAAAATAATTCTCAAGTTTCCAAAAAAATAAAAATTAAATAAGGTGACAATATATATAGACACATCATTGGAATAAAATCATTTATATAAAAATATTTTGAAATAAAATTATGAAAAACACTACTATTATTTGTTATGTATAATTAAAAAAATCAATAGAGAAACTTGTTCTTTTAATTAAGAAATAGACTTCATAATAAACAGTTATACTTTTGGTTAAACACCTCCGTTTTAAAAATAAAACAACTTCATTTTAAATTGATATGGTTTTGTTTTCAAAGCTAAGCAAATATTAACCAAAGACTATATATAATCAAGAAAAAATAAAACAAACAAAAAACAAGTTGAGTTATGTTATCGTGAAAAAAACTATAAATATATTTAAAAATAAAAATTTAAATCAACTCGAGTAAGCATGCAAAATATACTTCCGATTCATTAGTTTAGAATAAGCTAAAAAAAAACAAATAGAATCTTTTGAAATTTTTGATTTGTTTCAACGACATCGTATAAGATTCTCGGGTGTACATAAAAATCTACCATTTGATTTGCACTTGATTTTGGGCAATATTGTTCTGTTATTTTTTTTTCAAGATATTAGAAATCAAGGGGTTGTAATTGACACTTAGAAAATATCAATCCCTTTCAGGAAAAAAAAGCCACGGAATTTAAGGGGAAACGAGAGAAAAAAAGAAGAAATTAAAGAGGAGAAAAACTAGTAGCCAAGGAACAACCACCATGCACCGTCTCTAATGGACAAACCTGTCGAGATTCATCCAGAGACACTAAAAGAAGACTGCTTTTGATGGCCGGACAACGCCGTTCATATCATCTCAATGCGACAGGTCCTCCCACATGTTGGCACACATTCTTCGCCAACTATTTTTTATCCTTTAGTTAACTTTGATCCTTGATTGTACATGAACCCTTTAATAGAATCCTAAATTTCTTCCCACAAGAGCCTAAGTTCTTTTCTTTCAATTTAGTACCTAATTATCTAAGAAATCTTCAATTTAGACTTGAATTCCATTCAACCCAGACCTAATGCAGGGCCAGTCAGGGAAGGGAAAAGAAAAATGACAGCTGACCGACTGGGTTAATGCATTGTGATTATATTCATGATCTAGGTTATGATTCATGTGTTAAACCCTAGTGGATCGGGGGTTATTCCCATGATCTCTGTCTCAAAATAAAAACATGAAAATATATTATACTGAGTTTTTTTTTTTTATTAAAGCTAACCTATATTTTTATCAGTCAATTGATTTATCGTTGGCCTTGTTAAATCAACTTGGACATGTTGGGGTAACTCCCACATAATTAACTTGAAGTTAATTATGGATTAGAAGATTTAAAAGTTGATCTGCTAACATTTACGAAGAGTTTCTTTCTCCATTGTCTCTTTTTTTTCACAAAAACAACGTTGCTTAATATTTTTGTCTGTTGGATTTGTTTTTACTCAAATAAGGGTTCAAATGGGTTATCATTGTACATTATGAGGTTATGACTAATGTTAAAAAAAAAGCTTGCAATGACATTATTGACACCTTGAATCCATACTCATGACGGAGCATGGACGACATAACTAATAGACTATACTTGTGGATGAACGTTATAAACAATAAGAAAAAAGTACGATACTATTTAGATGTTTAATTATTATTTTTTTAATATTTGATGCTTTTGTGAAATTGAGTATTCTTTTCAATTGAAACCTCCTATCCAAAAATGTCAAAAGTTCTTTTATTTTTTAATTTGATTTTATTACTATTTTTTTATTATTTTAGATCCTTTTATAAAATTGATTATTTTTAAATTCATCCTTCAGCACGGAATTAGTTGGAAATTATGCTTCATGTTTTTTCTAAATTAAGTGATCTTAGCTTCATGACCCAAGTTGTATATCTAAAAACTTAATCGGATTAATATTATTTTTTTTATTAGGGTTTTTTTTAAATGGATTTTTTTTATTTTCATCCTTCCAAGTTTGGTTTTATTATTAAACTGGGTTTGTGATTTTTTTCAACTTCCTTTATATTTAGCTACCCCGATCTCATCACCAGGACCGCGGTTTTTTCGGGTTATCCCAAGTTAACTCAGGCTTTTTTTTTATCTATTTTTTTTTAATTTAATATTTTTTCAGTTTCGTGATTCAATATTAAGTTGCTTTAGAAATGAGTATCATCATTTTTTCACAATTTGACATCTATTGGGTTATCATTAATTTTAATTAACATGATTCAAGTCATTGGATTTTATAGGCTTTTCCAGTTTGGTGGGGCTTTTTTTTTTTAATTGATTTTCTTTTACTTTTATCCTTCTACATCAAATTTGTTGGAATTAGGCTTCATTTTTTTTTATATTTGTGTTCTTTTAACTTATCCTGATCTAATGAATGGGGCTGTAAATTTTGCATGCTTATTCGAGTTGATTTGGGTCGCATTTTTTCTTATTCAATTTCAATTATTTATTTTGGGTTGGTTTTAAACTGAGCTTTGATGATTTTTTTTTCTTTTCTTTAACTTTTTTTTTTTTAGGTTTTCATGAAAACTTTTTTTTCCTGATCATTTATTATCATTGCAATTTTTTAATCACTTAATTAAATGATACCAACTTATTTAATCTGTGGGATCTATAACTCCCCTCTTTAGCGTGCTTATGTTGTAAAGCAATTTCTTTTTAATTCATCCAATCATCGAGGTAGCTTGGAGCGACAGATTTAAAATATATATATTTACAGCTTTTTACACGATACCATGACTTAACTTGTTTTGTTGTTTGTTTTATTTTTTCTTTATTCATAGAAGTCAACATGCCCAACAACTCTGATTGAAAAAATTTCATGGTAGTTGGTTTTTTTAATTTAATGCTTATTTAAGTTTTTTCTTTTAATATTAAATTGCTTCGAAAATGAATATTGTCATTAGATTTGATAGGCTTGTCTAGTTTGATGGTACTTTTCTTTTTATTGATTTTCTTTTGATTTTATTTTTCTATATTAAAGTTGTTGGGATTAGACTTCAACTTTTTTCTATTTGTTTTTTTTAGCTTATTCTAATCTAATGAATCGGCAGCATATTTTTCATGCTTATTCGATTCGATGAGTTGATTTAGATTTTTATTTTTAAATATATTTACAGCTTTTTTCACGACACCATGACTCAACTTGTTTTTTGTTTGTTTTATATTTTTTTTTATTCATAGAAGATTTTTATTCAAGATGCCCAACAACTCTGATTATATATATATGCTGATATTAAAAATAATTTTTAAAAAATAAAAAAATAGTATTTTAATACATTTCTGAGTACCCTATCATAATTTTGTTTGTCACCATTTGCATGGGTTATAGAATTAGATCTGTCTAGATAGAAATATATATATATATATATATATAATTTAAAAACATAAAAAAAATTAATTGGTAAGAGTAGCAATCGCTAAAACAAGCATCCATTTAATAATCACTAGATTAAATTCTAAACAAAATGATAAATTATTTCTATAACTAAACGCTATAAATAAAATTTCACGTTAATTTTTAATAAAAAAAAAAAATCATCAATGTTATATACACTTTAAAGTATCGTAAGTTGTTTTTTTGTTTAATTGTGAAATGGAAAGATATGTTTATGCTTGATATAAAAATAATTAAAAAAGTATATGAACTAATACAATAAAAGGAGTTTTTAACATTACTTGGATACTAAAGTGGATAATTGATTTTCCGAGTAAAATTAAAAAGATAGATGCAAATGTAAATATTTTATTCTGACTGTTTCTTTATTTATTTTATCTTAAAAGTTATTTCTGGTTGCTAAGAATAAACGATTGTTATTTTTGTAAATGCATCATACAAATACAACTTATTTATATAAAATATAAGAGGGAAAAGTTCAAAAAAAAAATACAATAATCTCTTTAAAATATTATATTTTAGAAAAAGAAATTAAAAGATTAATTACTATTAAAAAAAAGTTAAACTGAAGTTAAAGAGATTGATTAAAATTTAAAATATATAAAAATATTAAAAATAAAAATAGAGATCAAGCCCGACGAACGACACATCATCTCCGTAGAAAACCTATTATGTTTGGATATGTTTTAGAAACATAAGATACCCTACCATTGATTTAATGTTTTTTAACCAAATAAACCTATTTTTCAACTTGTTTTTAGAATGCCTAAAAAATACTATAGAAACCTTAACCAACCCAAGTTTGTTCCTATAACACATTCTAATCACTTTTTTAAAAATAAAATTTAAACTAATAAAAAATTTTATAAACCTTGATTTTTTTTTATATTGATATAGGGTAACACAACCTCACTACAACATTATCCAGTTTTACCGACGGACTCATTCCGTCGATGACAGCAATGAAATCCATCGGTGAAAAAAATTCCGACGGACTCGCTGACGGAACACGTCTGTCGGTATAACAGTCGTCGGTAAATCCCATTTCCGTCGCTAAGTCTGTCGCAAATAAAAAAAAACACCTACCGACGGTCTTACAGACGGATACACGCGCTCCAAAAAAAAAATTTCCCGCGGGAACATTACCGACGGAATAAATCCGTCTGCAATTTCAACGGTAATTACCGACGGTCATTCCGTCGGTAAATATGGCATGGCTGGTAATTTTGTTGGAACTCTCTGTGTAATACCGATGGATATTATCCGTCGGTAAGGCCGTCGGAATTTAATCACCGACGGATTATATCCGTCGGTGATGCTGTCGGTAATGATGGCATGGATGGTAATTGTTCGGCAACTCTTTGTTAAATACCGACGGATATTAGCCGTCGGTATATCCGTCGGTAGGTATTTAAAATATATATAAAAAATAATTTATTAATTGTAAAAAACCTTAATAAACAAATAAAAATGCATTAAACATTAAAAATGTAGAAGTAATGTTAAATAATATTCATTACAAATTTAATGTGTTTAAAAAACAAAATTAAACTAGAATAGCGGTGGAGCTGGAGGAGGAGGCGGAGGAGGAGGAGGAGGCTGGTTGTTCCCGGGACCATACGGCCAAAAAGAAGCTGCACAAGTATCGTCACCCATCTTTGATCTCATCTCCATGACTATTTGACGGAGCTCATCATAATTCGTCGAGAGTTGTTGATATTGTTGTTTCAATGCAATGAACTCCTCAGACTGGGTGTTCGATACTGATGGAGAGCTTCCAACAGTTGAGACACTACGAGCCGAACGCAAGTTGTTAGCCGTAATGTTGGAGAGCCCGTAGACCCTATTTTTATCGGGTCCACCAGACGATCCCGCCTCCATCCACAAATCTGGATCGAAATCTGGATGGGTCGACGGATTGTCCCCATATCTCTCCCTCAACCGGCTATTATAGGTCTCTTGAAAATTCCATCGGTAAAAAAATCATCAAATGCAATTCAAGATGCAATTCAAGAAAATAATAACTTACAAAATAAAATGAATGAACGAACATACCACGAAGTGCTGAGCACGGTTGTCCACGAACTGCTGCACCCCCTTTTGGCGGTCTTGACTCCGCATATGCGTCTCTAGAAACAGCTCCATTGGACTCGGTTCACGTCCAAGAGATGCAGCATGTAAGGAAAAAATAGGTTGAAAGTTAAATATATTATAAGGAACAACAAATTAATTAACGATATATTTCATTAAAATTAATCTTACCATCCGCTTTGCATGTGCGCTGAATGGGACGGATCCGCCAGTGTGCGTGGTCACCGAACCATGAATTTGCCGGTTCCGGTTGTCGGCGCCGGACTGTGAGCGCCGTGAGAACCGCTCTGAGGTCACGTGCTCAATATATGCCGTCCATATTTCCCCCGAGATGAATGGCGGTTTGAATTCCTGCCAAACCGCCACCTCATTCCATCCTTCAAGACCGTTATCCCTCGCATGTCTTCTTGATTTTTTTTGGGTGTCATACCAAAAATCACGCAACCTACTTCCATAGTAACAAATTAGAATTTAAAACATAAAATTATAAAACAAAAATAAATATTATTTTCGATGTTACCTAGTTGCCGCGTGATTCTCCCATACCCTCCTCACAACGTTGTTGTCCGCCCTATCCCACTCAAATTTGTTCTGTGTATATAAATAATTCATATAAAATAAAAATAGTACAAGACATAAAATTATAAAAATCATTTATTACAAATAAGCTGGAAATTAAAAATTAACACCGACCTGAAATCGCTTAAACCATGCATCGATATTAGGTTTCCACTCAGGATGTTTGGAAACCTGGCTCCATTGAAACAATGGAATCTCCATCGACGGTTTAAACGCCAATGTTATAGTCCTTGCAGCCTCAATGTTTGTGAACCTGAAATTAAATAAAAGTAGTAATATTAATTAGTTGTTCATAAATTATGTTATAAGTATATATAAAAAAAAACTGAAACCTAAACAAACTTACATTGAGAGGTCATCCTTCCATTGTGCCTGGTACTTACGGGTGAATTGACCCCGCTGTGAAGGCACACCGCTTCTGCGCTATGAAACCGCGCTAGAAGAGGCAGCATCACAAGTTGACGTAGATTCCTCGCCGTGATCAGCACCTAAGGATACGTTCTCCTCGCTGCTAGAAGAACTAGCTGCAACCGTCTTCTGACAACGTGCTGTAGATTTCATTCTACGCATCTACACAAATGTATACGAATAATTACATAATTAACTTTGATTATTTAAAAAAAAAATTCGACAGAGTCTCCCCTGTACTGGGGGGTCCCAAGTTGTGGACAAAATCATATTACACTTCCAATTTTATTTCACATTCCGATCCAATCATCCTGGATCTCAACCCAACTCATCATCATCAACACAACATTTTATTCAATAACATCATATAGAATTACAACTATGAACTTTCATTGTTAAATTGGTACTTAGAGTTACAAACATTAGATTAAAGTCATACATTCAAATTTACGGATTAATATTACATTTTTAACATAAATTCAACAATAACAATTATAGCAATACAAAAAATAATATCCTAAATTAAGATAAACTAATTAAATGCAATTATATATATATAAATTAACATTTTTAAAATAAATCAACAATAACAATTATATATATAAATTAACATTTTTAACATAAATTCAACAATAACAATTATAGCAATACAAAAAATAATATCCTAAATTAAGATAAACTAATTAAATACAATTATATATATATAAATTAACATTTTTAAAATAAATCAACAATAACAATTATATATATAAATTAACATTTTTAACATAAAATTCAACAATAACAATTATAGCAATACAAACAATAATATCAAAACTAAAAAACTAAAATTAATAAATAAAATTAAAAAACTAAAAAACACTACACAACACACAACATAAACACAAAACAAACAATACACAAAACTAAAAAACATTATATCAATTCAAAATAAATTTGGGAATAAAAAATGCTTACCTTAATAATGTGTTGAATTTAAGATTTTATCTACAAACAATACACAAAACAAAGAACACCAAAAAAAATAATCATAATTAAAATAAAAAAAATACAAAGATAAAGAAAAAAAATACATACCTTTTAAAACTACCACCAAAACAATAAAATCCTTCTAAAAGCTAAATATAAACGAGGGAAGACGAGAAAGGGAGAAGAGGAGAAGAGGAGAAGAGAAAGGGAAAAGAGGAGAAAAATGAACAAAGTAGGGGGGTGGGCGGTATATAAAGCAATATTTTCGATGGACTTACCGACGGAAATTAATTGCTGTCGGTAATTCCATCGGCAATTAATTGAAATGCGCACCAAAAAAGTTTGAAAATCCCGCCAAACGTTTCTCTCCATCGGCAAATCCGTTGGCAATTCCGTCGGTAATGGTGCAGACGGACACGTGTCAGACATGCGTGATCCGTCGGTGATGCCGTCGGCAATTCCGTCGGTATTTGTGCAGACGGACACGTGTCAGACATGCGTGCGACGGATCCGTCGGTGATTCCGTCGGTATTGGACGTCGGAAAAGCCGTCAGAAATCTGTCGGTGAATGTGGCAAAATCCCGTAAATTATTTTGCAACTCTCTGTGAAATACTGACGGGTTACATTTCGTCGATATATCCGTCGGTGAAACGGTAAATTTTTCTTATTTTTTTTATGTAACCCTGTCGAAAAATCTTGAATCGCAATCTTACAGCACACACAACATAATAACAAAGGCTGACCCTTAAAGAAGAATAAATATTTCATGTTTCAAATTATTACATTATAAAAATAAGGCTTTATAACATTTAGTTAGTCGAAATTTTCATCTTCGTCCTCTATTGAATTGTTATCATCAGCTTCATCGCACTCTTCAATTTCGTTATCATCTTCTTCAACAACATTCTTTTTTCCACTAGTAGAGCTCAGAACAACATTCAACTTCTCTGCGTCAACATCAACAAGACTATCGTTGAAAACACGAAAATTCAAATTTTCTTCTAAGTCAATCGACGGAGCAACTCGGTATGGTTCAACCAACTCACTAGCTTGAAAGACTTCATCTATCACACTTGTGTCTTCGTTCTCATCCTGAACAACCTCGACACGACCCTTGGGTTTTGTTTTTAAAACGGATAACCAATCAACTCTTGATCGGTCCTTTCTAAAGGAAGGGGTGTATGTGTAATAAACTTGTTGGCATTGCTTTGCGAAAACAAAGACGTCGTTTACGTTGCGGTGTCTAGCTTTTGAGTTGATTTCAACGAGACCATAGTGAGGATCTACTCTGATTCCTCTGTCAGTTGTGTCATACCAATAACATTTGAATAAAAACACTCTATTTTGCTCGCTATGATATTGCAGTTCGATGACCTCTTCCAATCTACCGTAGTAGTCAACTTCAAACTCACTAGAAGTCGATCCCTTAATACAAACACTGCTGTTGTATGTCTTTCTTCCATGCCCGTATTCTTCAGTATGAAAGACATATCCATTGACAAAATATCCATTATAACACTTGACTTTTCTTTCAGGGCCCAAACATAGTAAAGACAGTGAAATAGCAGCACTACCTCCCATTTGATAAACCTAGCTTGTAAATTAAATACAACAATAATCAATAAACGGATATTATGTAACATTGACTACAATTAATTACATTGCAAGAGATAATGAGTTTGTGATAGGACTTACATGTGTTCTAAACCATGTGGCAAATTGTTCATCTTGTAATTGAAAGATCTGGGATTCGGTCAGCTGTGAGTTATTGGATAGTAAGTATCGTCGATGTTGTCTGCAAGGTTGTTCCAAATTATATGAGTGTATGGTATCACAAAACATAAATAGTACACTCTTGACAAAGTTTAAGTCGAACATCTACTTACTTAATAAAAGGTCTCAGCTCATCACAGTTAAATAGGATATAATTGTGTGCTTGTCTGAACTCTATTTCAGACAAATATCTTCCCCTCACGACATTTTTAAGTGTGGGTCGTCCAGGATTGGAGAATATTGACAAGTTCCCACTTGAATGCACTTCACCACCATCATCATGCCGTGGAACACGGTTTATCCTCGTTCTAAAATGAGGTTTGAAATAGTATGAGATAAATATTGAGATCTCCTCAACAATATACGCCTCAACATGCGCCTTGTTCTTAACCTTTTTTTTAAGATTGAACAAGTACCTGCATATTAATAAAAAATTATCAATTAAAAACATTAAAATAAAAATAAAAACATTTAATTATAAATGTCATAGCAACTGTAATATCTAACCTCTCGAATGGATATATCCATCTGTACTGGACCGGTCCTCCAACTTTTACCTCAAACGGTAAATGTACGGGTAGATGCTCCATTGAGTCAAAAAATGATGGAGGGAATATCATCTCAAGTTTGCATATTGTCTCGACGATATGTTTTTCAAGCATTTCAATGTGATCAACATTCAACTTGCTGGAGCATATGTCTCTGAAGAAATGACTAATCTCCGTTAGTGCATCCCATATCCCCTTTGGCAACAAATCACGAAAAGCTAATGGGATGAGTGTTTGCATAAACATATGGCAGTCATGACTCTTCATTCCATATAATCTGCATTCCTCCGTATTAACCAGCCTTGATATGTTCGAGGCATGTCCATCAGGGAAACGCAGACTCTTAAGCCATTTGTAGACTAGTAGTTGTGCGTTTTTCTCTAGCACGAAGCTTGCTCTTGGTTTTGCGACCCGTGACCCATCACAAACCAACTCCATATTTTTACGGTTACAGAATAGCGCTACATCCAATCTAGCCTTGATGTTGTCCTTTGTCTTCCCCTTCACATCCATAACGGTGTTGAAAATGTTCTCAAACACGTTCTTTTCAATGTGCATGACGTCAAGGTTATGGCGGAGAAGATTGGTCTTCCAATAAGGAAGCTCCTAAAATATACTTCGCTTCACCCAATTATGGGTCAAACCAAAACCAGGAAACTTCTGCTTACCTGATTGGAGACCAAACACAATTTCACCGTACTCTGACACAACATCAAACAATTCTTCACCGGAAAGACGCGGGGGTGCAACATCATTTTCAACTCTACCAACAAAGAAATCCTTTTTGTTCTTTCTGTACCTGTGGTTATGTGGCAAGAAACGACGGTGACAGTAAAAAAAAGAAGCTTTACCCCCGTTTGTTAGTGTGAATGCCTTGTTGTTCTCCATACAGTATGGACATGCTAGCTTTCCATGCGTGCTCCAACTAGAAACCATTCCATAAGCTGGGAAATCATTGATAGTCCACATCAAAGCCGCTCTCATAACAAACTTTTGTTTCCTCGAGATGTCATAAGTCAAAGCTCTAGAGGACCACAACTGCGTCAACTCATCAATCAACGGACGAAGACAAACATCTATATTCCGCCCTGGACTGCTCGGACCTGGTATGACCATAGATAAAAACATGAACTCCGGCCTCATACACATCCCCGGTGGCAAGTTATAAACCGTCAGTATGACCGGCCAACAAGAATAAGGAGCAGCAAATGACCCGAATGGGTTGAATCCGTCTGTACACAACCCAAGACGCACGTTCCTTGATTCAACTGAAAAGTGAGGATGCATACTATTAAAGTGTTTCTAGGCTTCACCGTTAGAAGGATGAACCATCACTCCATCAACCGCATGGTGTGATTGGTGCCATGTCATGTGCTCAGCAGTCCTTGGTGACATGAATAACCTCTGCAGTCTAGGTGTGATTGGGAAGTATCTAAGTTTTTTATATGCCATGAGAGTCTTCCCTCTACCAGTTCTTGGTTTGTAACGGGAATGCCCGCATGTCATGCACTCGGTCATCTCAGCATTTTCAAGGTAGTATAACATGCAGAAGTTAGGGAAAATATATCAATTTTCTGGTATCCTAAACCGAGGGGTTTCATCATGGACTTGGCAGCATAGAAGTTCTCTTTCAGCCTGTTCCCTTCAAGGTAAAATGCTTCTCGTCCATTCAATAATCTTGTCATAACCGGCCTCACTCAACCCGTGATCTGACTTGATGGTGAACACCTGTGCTACAGCTGATAATTTACTGTGGTTCGTGCAGCCATCCCATAATGGTTTGTCAGAATCTCTCAACAGATCAAAAAACCTTGCTGCATTTGCATTAGGTTCTTCTTCTACGATTGGACATTCCCTGACATTACCTTCACTCATTCTCATTGCATCCATAACCATATTCCTGTAAGGATTACTGTTCTCATTTCCAACTTCATGCATGTTGCTAGCACTAGAAGTTGACCCAACCACCTGTTCTTCCATGCTTTCATCAGGAACAAATAGTTCTCCGTGAGCATACCAACACAGGTAATCTTCCATGAAACCTTTGGTTAGAAGATGCATTGTTACAACATCTTGATGTAGAAACTTTAAATTTTTACACTTCCTGCATGGACACCTGATACCGCCATCAGTAAAATTCCTCGGAATAGATGTTGCGAAATTAATAAAACCCTGGACACCATTATAATAATCCATCATCCGCAATCCTTGGGGTGAGTCCCGATACATCCATGAACGATCATCCATGACTTCTATAGAACCTCTATAAAACATAACAAAAATATTGGTTTTCCCCGACATTATCCAACAAACTAAAACAACACTTATGTTAAATATTCATTATCAATTATCAACTATCAACGTTCATACATACAAATTTATACATATATAAATTTACAGAAATCACAACTTCGAAATATAATTGATAACAATTAAACAAGACACTTAAACAAGCTATTAATTATTTATTTCATCACAACGACACATTTAATTCGGTGTAATTCAAAAAAAATTTCAACAATTTACAAACAAATATAATTTGACAAAATCTAAAACAAACTATAACAACTACAAAATTATACATTCATACTACAAGTTTCTTTGACAAATAACAATTAAATAAGTACAAACGCTAACAAAATACATTTACTAAAACAATAAAATTCACAATTAAATATTAAAACTAAAAAGGATAGATTTACTTACAAAAAAATGATAAAATCTACAAGAAACGGATATTGTGACCACGTACAAGATATAAGAAACTTGAGTGCTCGTGTTGAGAATAGTGGAGAGTTTGGGATGGGTGTTTGGCTAAAGTTTGGGAGGGGAGCTGCAGTTTGGGAGGGGAGAGCTGGGATGGGAAAAGAAGAAGAAGGAGAAACAGAGGAAGAGAGTGTCGGCAGATGGGTGCATATAATGGTTTTTTCCGACGGAATCACCGACGGAATCAATCCGTCGGGGATCCCGTCAGTGACAGTGCCACGTCACTGTACGGCTATCTCAATTTGAATCCCTCGGTAATTTCCATCAGTAAAATCGTCTGACGTCACCACGCCGTTGCATATTTCCAGACGAGCTGTATAACCCGTCGGCGAAACCGTCGGTATATACCGATGGAAGATGTCCGTTGGTATATACCGATGGTTTCGCCTACAGATTTATTCCGTCGGTATATACCCACCGATTTTGAGACAGAATTATTTCCGTCGGTATATATTACCGACGGAAAAATGCCGTCGGTAATTCCGTTGCTTTTCTCCGGTTTTCTGGTAGTGCCTCTATTAAAATCTTTTTGAAAGGACAAACTCATTGATATGAAAATCTATCTTTTTGGTGGTTGGAAAGTAGTTATCTTAACACTTTTACTCTACTCAATATTTTTCTTTGATTTTCTATAATATCCTAAAATTAAGAGACTGAAAAGTAAAAAAAAATAAATTAGGATCAAAACATGAAATTCAAAAACAATAAGGACCGATAATACATTAATTGAAACTTTAGGGGATCAAATTGCAGTTTCTTGTGCCAAAATGAAAATATGGTCATTTTTATATAATTAAATTTCATCCTTATTTTTTGAATTTTCTTTTTAACCATCAAAAAGTTTATTTTGAAAAAAAAAATCTTTAATTTATCATTGACATACAAAACCATGATAATATTTATTAGAAGGATAGGATTGGAATGAATAAAGTTTGATTTTTTAAATGAAAACAAAAAAGCATCGTTCATAGTGCAAAGTTCTCTATTTCTTTTTTTTCATATCTTTTAGTTTGTGTAGATAATTTTCTCTTATTTAGTTTCCCAAGAATGATCGCATGAGTTATTGTTTATGGGGTAGATGTACTCAAGGTTGCACATTATTGTTTTCTCCAAGGTTCCATATGTCCGGCGGTGATTTTATCTTTTTCTTTTTTCTTCAAGGTTCCTTATAGTTTTCCAAATTTGGAGGTTTCGTTCTTGAAATAAAGTATTTTACACAAATATTTTTTTATGTTTATTTTTTTTAGAATATTTTACAAAAAAATTAATTAATAAAAAATATTTACATTTCTTAAAATATTTTATAAATAATAACCAACTCAAAATATTATCTAACTATTTTAATAATTACAACACCAACATTAACAGTGAAAAACCGAAAAACCGAATAAACTGAGAAAACCGGAAAAAAAAATAACCGAAAAAACCGAACAAAAAAAAAACCGATTAAACTGATTAAAATTTTGAAAAACCCGGTCGGTTCGGTTCGGTTTCGGTTTTGTAACCAAAAAACCGAAAAAACCGAACCGAACCGAAACCGAACAAAAAACCGAGCCAAACCGAGCCAAAACCAGAAAAACCGAGCCAAACCGGAAAAACCGAGCCAAAACCGGAAAAAACCGAGCCAAAACCGAGAAAAACCGAGAAAACCGAGCCAAACCGGTTTGAACCGGTTTTTTCCCTAAAAAACCGAACCGAACCGAAACCGGTTGGTTTGACCCGGTTTCGGTTCGGTTTTGGTTTTTTTTTTTCAAATTTTTTTTTGGGTTTGGTTACTTTTTTTTGATAAAAACCGAACCGAACCGAAAATGATCACCCCTACCTTCACCTTCTCTGTCTCCACAACAATTACTGCCACCACCACCCCACCATTCCACCATCTCCATCTCTTCATCCTAATTCTAATAGACATTACCATCATTATTGTCAATACAACATATCAAAAATTTGTTTAATTAATATGGTTTAAACAAATTATAAGTTAATGAGAAATTAATTTCAAAGAATTTTTAGTTTTCTGGTGCAGAAATATTGCATTTAAATAGTGATTTTGAATTCCCTTTTTATGACCTAAGCTTGTTTTTTTTTTTTTTAAAAAAATTAGAATATTAATATGTAGTTGAACATCACCCAACTTTTCACGGCTAAACTAAGGAAAGGTCCCCCCATTAATTGTTTTTTCCCCTCAATAAACGTATTAGTCAATGGAGGGATTAACCATCTCTATCGAATTGAAACTGTCATTATGCCCTCCAAGACAGCTGAAGATCAGTCCATATCCTCTCTCTTCAACTTTGGTGGCACCTTGGAAGACGACTTGATATTATTAGACTATTGTTTTCACATACTCTTGGGAGCGATCCAATCCAATAACACCAACAGATGTACTTATTACTTTTTAAAATATATTTTATTTAAAAAACATTAAAATAATATTTTTATTTTATTTTTTAAAATTTATTTTTCACCTCAATCCAGTGGCGGCTGACCCTATTCAAAATAAAGATGTTCACAAATTATCAGTGTTCTAGATAAGTTTGATGTGACGGAGGCCCCCACAGATGTTAGGTAAAGGCCGGAGGGACCTACCGCAACGCAGAAGCTAAAAAGAAGACAGCCACCAGGAAAGCGGGTAGTGAAAAACACAGTAAAGACTAAACTGCTGCCTCGACAAATAACGCAGCACTTTTTCTCTGATCTGATAATTTCTTCAAACTGTTCAGTGTCTCTGCTCCTAAGAACTCATTCTCCATTTGCATCAACAATAATTGTCTTTTTTCTAATAAAAGAAAACAACTGATACAACGGAAGCATGGCTTGAGATCAAATTTGGAACCTGAATAAATAATGGAGTTCATATCCCAAACAGGCTTAACACACTTGGCCAACCCTCATCACCAACCTGATCGGAACCATTGATCAAGCAACCAATTGAAAGTTAAAACTAAACACCCCACCTCAAAACACAAATCAAAGAGAACTTCAGTAGTCATCTATCAGTAGGCTCCAGGACAGGACGATGACGAGACATCACAATCCAGAATGATTATTAAGGACCAAGTAACCTGTTGAAACTTGGGAAGAAGTGCAAACCTATTTCTGATATAGCTGATCTTAGCAATAGTGATTGGTGTCTATATTCACACTCTACCAGTATAAGCGCGCACAAAGAGTGGTTATCCCGAGTGCAAAGCTACAGAGAATACCCGTGAGGTGGCCTCATCCTTCAGATGCGTTGAAAGATGTCTGAGAACTTGCTGACAAGAACAAGACAGAACTATCTCAAATCTCCCCACCTTCACTGGTGATGGATTTCATTTGCTCTGTTTGTCAACAGGCCTGACTGATCATGACACATGAAAAATGCCACTTGAGGGAGTGTATTCCAACTAAAACTTCCACAAGAAGGTCATTTTCCTAAGTGAAGTTAACAGATCAATTGTCCTCATAAAGAAAGAATGACTGAAAAAAATTATAAATGATTTATACAAACCTCTACTCTTGATCCCCGAGAATAACAGCAGGGAGTTATTTAAGATGAGTGGTCTCTGAAAACGTCAGCACCATCTTCAACGTTATCAGTTATGATGTTTCCACTTTGAGCCATAAGTATCCTGTAAACTCGCTTTGAACAAATCTGACCCACTCTTCTTTCACCGCCAATGAAACCCTCAGTGGTCAGATTCTCAAGCAGAAATTCCTTTTCGTGCACCTACATTTTCATAAAAGAGAAAAATGTATGGTTATTCTAATGCAGCTACCTCTAACAGCACAAAATAGAATTACACAATTTAAGGGCCATCTTCTAGACACTGGTGCACTGCAAGGATACAAATGAGAGTTGGGGAATATTCTGCCTTCCAACAGTGTCAAGAGCACATTTGGCTCTGCCTTCGGTTTACATTTGACAATGAAAAGGGGTTGTTGTTTCTTGTAAATTTTAAAAAATTATAAAGAGAATGGATGGAATGGAAAAACAAAAAAAAGACCTGCAGAATTATTGAAACAAGCACCTTCTTTGTTTAAAGAATTCAACATCATGCCTGGAGCAGTGCGCATGAGTGTACTTGTCATCAAACTTTACTCCCAACACAACCACTGTAACTTCATTTGCATAATAGCCTCAAAATAAATGTCTGTATAAATTAATGATATTATGCAGCAATTGCTAGGTTGCTTTTCATTCATTGATACTCTTAATTTTGGATCATCAAAACATTTTCTAGTACTCGTCAGCTCATTTAATTTTTCCCTTAAAAGGATATGGAAGACGCAGTTGATTATAATGTTCCAGGACAAGGGGTCACAAAATCATATAACAGTCGTTTCATCCTTGGGAAATTGTGCCTTTTCTATTTTCTTTTTATTTTTTATTGTTGACTCATCAGAAGGTTCATTATACCTTCAGCTATATAAAGGGTCAGCATCTCCCATCACATGAAACCTGCACACCCTTCTGAACCTCGCATATTTCCATGTTACAATTTTCAAGATCTCCCCACTAGGTAATTGAAAACTTGACAGGCAAACATTTTGGTCCAGTCCTTTAATTTTCTTTAGTAAAAAGATTGGTGCTAATAAACTCCACAAGTTCAATACAACATATCAAAAATTTGTTTAGTTAATATGATTTAAACAAATCATGAGTTAATTGAGAAATTAATTTCGAAGAACTCTTAGTTTTTTAGTTTGAATTCTTGATTTATGATGGTTAATCAAAGATTGATAATGATGAGAGTTCTTTTTTATGAATTCTTCAACCTTTTAACTTCCAATATTTATTATAATAAGAGTGATGAATGAAGAGTTTCTTAGAATTTTTAAGATTTTTTCACACTTTTTCTCATTTCATTTTTAGTGTTTTTATTGTCTTTTATGCTTTGGTTTTTTCTCTTAAATCTAGAGCTTAGGTTCATACTTTATTTAGAAGTGCATCTAAACAAAGGTGGTATTGTTGAAATCTTGGGAGACATATTACAAACATCCTAATTGCATAAGTGAAAAGCAATAAAATCTTAAGGATAAATGATTCATTATTAACATCGATAAAAGTTGCATTCACTTAAAGTGATGGTAGTGATGGGTTCCTAATCGGTAATTCGTCAATGACTCAAAACAAAGAATTATGCTCATAAATAAATTTAACATTTTAAATTTATTATGGGCTTGTATACCCAAGTAAATTCTTTTAGGAAGAATCCATGTAGGTGCCCTAATAGAGTTCACTTATCCTAGAAGGCAAAAATATTTTCCATAACTCTTATATTGTTTAAAATACTCTATATTAAAATTGGTGAATATCCAAAATAATTCTTAGAATTTTATAGTTAACTCATGGAACTTAAATACCATTATACTAGTAGGTCTAACATTTATACCAGAATGTTGACCATTAATTTCAAGAATTAAAATTTTTAGAGTTATTGAAAATGTAACATATCACATTGAGAGAAGAGTGTCCAGAGCCAGGGCATATTAAGGCAGTTGGTATATAATCTTGTAGGACGTGTTTTAGGGCCTGTGGGCTACTAGGAACAAAACCGTGAAGTGTTAAAGACAACTTGTTCTTAAGGGGGGGATTGTAACATACCACATTGAGAGAAGAGTGTCCAAAGTCAAGGCATATTAAGGTAGTTGGTACCTAACCTTGTAGGATGCATTTTGGGGCCTGTGGGTAACCAGGAACAAAACCGTAAGGCGTGGAAGTCGTCTTGGGGTGAGCCATAAAAGATAATATTCTGCAAGGGAGAGTAGGCCGGGCTTACAAAAATGTTGGCCAAATTCTTAAGGAATTTTACAAACTTATTGTAAATTCCAAAAAACAATACATAGAAATTTTCTAAAACAATGCTAAAGAACATTTTTCTTCCTTTTTATAAATGAAATTCTTGTAAGGATTAAGTTGTATGCAACAAGTAAAAATTACTTTTTTTATTATTCTTTTGTAAGGCCATGTTTGGCAAAAATCTTTTTTTTAAAAAACCAAAACTGTCAAAATAGGCTTAGGAGGTGTTTGCCAAACACACCCTGAAACCAAAAAGCCTTTAACAAAAACATTTTCAGCCAAAAAGGTCTTAACTTTTGACTCAATTTTGATCTGTCTGGGTTGACCCGACCGAGTTGACTTGACCAGGTTGACTTGAAATCTTTGGTTTGACCATAAACCAAACCAAAGACATGGTTTGACTCGAAAACTAAATAAAAAACAAAACCAAAACTTAAAACAAATCAAACATAGAAAAAAAAAGAAACACAGAAGGTTTTTACTAAAAACGAATCAAATGCAGAAAAAATAAAGATCATGAAGATCATTCATACCAATTCCAGCAACATGCCTCTCCAACCAGACTAGATATGATCAAAACAAGGCCACATACATGTTGTGAATCATGCAAGGATCAATAATATAGTATCCATTCACTCAATAATCTAGTATCCATTCACTTCGACTAACAAGGAATCAACATGATTTTGTCGAAATTGGTTTTAGTTCAAACCGAAACTCTAGGATTAAAATCATTAAAAACTTGTTATTGATGCTAAAAAACTCTAGATTATTAACTAATCAAGTATCACAAAGTGCTTAGTGTAAAGAAATGGACATGGACAAAAACTTATTTATATTATAGAGTTAAGACAATGTTTTTTCTAAGAACATTGTTTAACAACCCAGAAAAACCCAACACATTGTTAAACCTTATAAATGGCCTTCTAGGTATCTAAACACACTGCTTTTGGTCCTCATGAACCACATTACCTATACCAAACATAGTTAAATCAAAAGAACTAATAAAAAAAAACATCAAATCATCAAAATTATGTATTATATTCCACCTTCATAACTGCAACACTAATGTCAGCTAACAGCAACATTAAATTTCAATTTAAAACTGACTCTCTAAACAACTTGGGACCCAAATTAAGCTTAGGAACCAAGAAAATACACTAATAAACCAAAAAAAAATCAAACATCGACTGTCATATTTGGTATAATACAAAAACCATTTTATTTTAGAAAAATAAACATCAAAACATTTCCTAAAATCTAGCAAACAACTCAAATCAAAATTAAGCAAAGAAAAAGAAACATTTCATGCATTAATCAAAATACAAGATCAATACAATGTGTCGCACCCGACATCGCGGCGACCCATAAAATAATCTCGAATAAAAAAAAAAGAACAGATTTCTGGCATCTTGTTCTTAAAAAAAGTGTCTTGTTTGGGGAGTCACCACCTAATATTATGGTCACTAGGAACCCTAACTGGTTAACATAGATTCTATGGTTTGGGACTGGTTACGTAAAAGGGAAGATATTATCACCCCTTAAACGTTCTGCCTGAGGCAAACTGCATTGCTGTTTTTTTGTCTTAAATTGCTAAATTTTTTTATTGGTTTACGTTCTGATGATTTATTCACAATATTCTTGACTCTGGCATTAGTGAATATTCGACTACGGATAATTCCAACTCTGGCGTTGGTAACTATTACGTAGCTATAAAATAAATTTAGATTAATATTTTTTTTTTACTCTAACGCTAGTGAATAAACAAATAAACTAAATTCATTTTATTATGCATTCACATATTTTTCTATTTCTTATGTAGTTAAATAAAAAAACAATTAGATTAGTGTTTTTATTCCTGACTCTAGCGTCAGTGAATAAATAAATAAATAAATTTATTTATTTTTCATACATGCACATATATTTTCTTCTTGCTAAATAAAATAAAATATAACAAATAAAAATAATATAAACTCAAACCAGTATTTTACTCCCGACTCTGGCGTTGGTGAATAAACCGGTAAATTTATATTATTTTTATTCATGCATACACATATTTTTTCTATTTTTCTATTTCTCCTATTTTTTTCTATTTTTTATTATTTTTTGGGCAGGGCCCAGCTCAGCCCACATGGGCTGGGCGTAGCCCAGCTGGCCCAGCCCGATCACTGGCCCAAGCTAGTGACCGAGCAAATTTCACCCGCAAGCGTGCGTGATTCACGCACGCTTGCTACAATCACCACTTAATTAAGTCTCTAATGCACAGTGTTGATGAATTATTTTACAAAGCTGGAGACACTTGCCTGGGAGCAGAAAGAAGGCGATGGAGAGGGTGGCGAAGCTCTGACTGGCCGACTACCTCCTCTACTCTACTCCTTCTTCTGCTTTCCTTTGTTTCCTTTTGATTCTATGCCCGTATACTTTAGTTTTCTCGCAGCTCCTGAGATGATGAAGGTGCCGACTTTCAGTGATGTTTTTGGGCATTTTCTTTTTCAGCAGGGATGTCTGCAAAGATGAAGGCAATGGCCTTAGGCTGAGTTTTTTAGCTATGGTTTTCGGTTCGTGCTCGCCCAGTCTCCCCTCCTGCTAGCCTCTCTGTTTCTTGGAATTTCCTCGTTTGCTCCCCTGTTTTCCCTGCTTTTCTTCTGTTTCTGGTTACTAGCCTCTCCCTCTCTCTTTTTTTCCTTTTAGTTTTTTTTGTCTCTCGGCCTCTCTCTCTATTCAACCTTGGCTCTGCCTTTTTCTTCCTCCTTTTTGTCCTCCTTAGCAAATAGTCGTTCTCTGGCTTTTATAGCTAGAGAACAATGCCGTTTCTTCCAGCCATAAAGTGTGTTAATTGCAAGTGTAATGGTGGGAGCGACGGTGGGCATCCGTTTTAGTCGGGAGGAAAATGAACAGTAACAGGAAACAACGTCGTTTTTTGGTGTTTAATGGCTATTTGCATTTTGGCCCTTGAAGTTTTGAAATTTTTGTAATTAAGCCCCTAGTTAAATTGTAATTGGACCCCTGCATCTCAGTGCCATTTACACATTAGTCCTTGGATTTTAATTTCTTACAAATTTTACCAGAATCAGCTCTCTACTTTGATAATTTTTTCAACTAAATCCCTGAATAAATTAATTCAAAGCTCAATTAAGTCTAAAACTTGTCAATTCTCCAATTAAACCCTTGATTTGATTAATTAAATTAAGTCCAAGCTTAATTAAGTCTCAAAACTTTATCAATTCTCCAATTAAACCCTTAATTGGATTAATTAAATTAATTCCAAGCTTAATTAAGTCTCAAAACTTATCCATTCTCCAATTAAACCCCAAAACTTCCAATTATGTTGCCCTTAACCCAAATTTTAATTCATTCTTCATTTATTTCATTTTACTTGTTTTCCATCATTATTATTATTTTTTATCATTTTCAGTAAATAAAATAATTAAAATAAAAATAGTCAAAAATTAGGTTATGACAGTTGCCCCCTCTTTATGATATTTACTATGCAAAGATATTGGAAAATTTCATTTTCTTTTAGCTTTCTGTAGTAAATTTATAAAGAAAAGTAGATACAAAAAGAATTTTTTTTCAAGTCTTGAAAATTTTGAAAGCTATAGATTGATACACGACCTTTACAGAGAGATGTAGAAATCAAGAAACAAGTCATTTGGAAGACGACCCATTTGTTTTTGTATATATTTTGTTTTTTTTTAGCAGTGGTCTCATTGTGATGGGTGACCTACTCAAGTACAAAAAAAGAAAAATGAGAGCTCGAAGGCGCACTCAAAAGAATGTGAGGGCTCAAAGGCGCTCAAAGAGGAAAGCGAGTGCTCAAAGGCGCTGCAAGAAGAAAGCGAGTGCTCAAAGGCCCTCAAGAAGGGAAGCAATGACTCAAAGGCGCCCCGAGAAGAAAGCGAGTGCTCAAAGGCACTCAAAGAAGAAAGCGAGGGCTCAAAGGCACGCTTGAAGAGAAAAGCAAGTGCTTAAAGGCACTCGAAGAGAAAAGTGAGGACTCAAAGGCGCGCTCGAAGAGAAAAACAAGTGCTCAAAGGCACTCGAAGAGGAAAACAAGTGCTCAAAGGCACCCAAAGAGGGAAACAAGGGCTCAAAGGCGCTCGAAGAGGAAAGCGAGTGCTCAAAGGCGCTCAAAGAGGAAAGCGAGTGCTCAAAGGCGCTGCAAGAAGAAAGCGAGGGCTCAAAGGCGCGCTCGAAGAGAAAAGCAAGTGCTCAAAGGCACTCGAAGAGGAAAGCGAGTGCTTAAAGGCGCTGCAAGAAGAAAGCGAGGGCTTAAAGGCGCATTCAAAGAGAAAAGCGAGTGCTCAAAGGCACTCGAAGAGGAAAGCGAGGGCTCAAAGGCACGCTCGAAGAGAAGCGAGGGCTCAAAGGTACTCGAAGAGAAATGAGGGCTCAAAGGCGCGCTAGAAAGGAAAGCGAGGGCTTAAAGGCGCTCGAAAAGATAAGGGCTTGAAAGCACCCTAAAAATGATGATCAAAGGCTCAAAGGCGCATTTAAAAAAGGTGGAAAAACACAAAGATTTTTTTTAGGTGGCCTAATTCTCATAGACGGCCTGCCCAAGATGACAAATTCTCAAAAATGAAAAATTTCAACAGCTATTTTGATCTTTGGCCATTTCAAGTTGGCCTTCCACTTGATGGATTCCGTTGGAATTTTCTCATATGAAATTTGCAAAAACTCATTATCCAATGTCTCAAAGTTTAGATTATATGCATGCATCTTTACCTGTTTTGAAATATAGGCCCCCATTTCTTCTTAGTCTTCTTATTGCTTGACTGATGATGACTTGCTACCTCTGATTTGGGTCCTCTTTATCGTTTGGCTTCTAGCCCACTCGAGTTGGCCCATATAAGTCTATTTCCAGATTTGTTTGCACAACTCAACCTTTATGGTGCCCATCGTGACCCACTTGCTTGCTAAGGATTTTTTTGACTCGTCAAATAATTCAAGAGGACCACTCATTACTCCTCATCTTAATGCTAAAAACATTCGATGTCACTTGCTGAATGGATCAAACTATTTTTCAAAATGCCCCCTTATCTTATTGAAGGAAATGTTCCTCTCTTTTTCCTAGAAGGGATCGATTCTCCTTCTAAACCCAATGTTGCCCTCTTGTACTGGTCATTGCCCCCAAGTGTGCTATGTCAGTGACTTAGACAAATAATGGTTTTAAGGGACCATTCTCTCATTTCTCTCCTTTTCAGTTTGGTGAAGGAATATGGGTCTAGAATGAATCTTGAAATCTTGATCTTGCATTTTGAAAACAAAAATTATTTCGATGTGAATCTGAAACAATTTGCTTTTGAAATCTTGTAACTCCTTGGTTATTTTCTTTATTGTAAAAGAGATTATATGCTCTTGTGTTTGGCAATGAGGTCTTCGGTGAAAATACATTATGAGGTGACCTTTTTTTTTTTTTTAGGTTTTCAAAGTGAAGGGCTTAATAAAAAGCTCAAGGTTTTGTTTGAGAAAAGCTTGTCTCTTTTTAACACTCATTTTTATCAGCATAAATAATAATGAGTAGTTTATTCTTGATGTCATGAATCTTATGAAAAAAGTATTCTTTGCATTTTGAGAGCATTGTTTATTGTTCCAGGTTGATTGCTTGCTTGATTAGAAAGGACTTCTACAAGCATGTAACGTAGGTTGTGGTTTTTGGCTATGAAAGAAAATGATTCATAAGGTTCAAAGAGTGTTTCAGGGTTTCAAAGACCAATGATCACTATCAATAGTTTGACTCTTGACGTCATTCATATTTTCTTTTGCCGCTCTTCTTTGATTTGTTGCTTCTTCTTTTTTATTGCTTTGTTAGGGCATACTCACTTTATCTTGGAAGTCACTTTTTCTAGTGATTTGAGTATGCCCCCTAGCATTTGAATTTCTTGAGCTTTTATGCCCTTTTTTTTTTGCTTTCTCACGGCTTTTTCTCTTCTTATTGAAATTTTCTCTTGCCCCCCAGTGTGGGGTGTGATCCTAGTCGAGATTTTTTTCATAAAAGAAAAGTTATTCGGGCTCAAAAAGGGATCGCAAGGGATGTATTTATTTCAGAACGTGAAAGGAATAACAAAGATGACCTTTCCTCATTTCAAACGCAAGCAATTAAGATCAATAAACTTTGACCTCATCCAGTGTGATGGTTTGTAAAGATGCATTTCATGGGTCATGAGCAACGAGTTCACTACATACCATTATTCATACATTTAAAAACACATGGTTCAAGAGTCATGGGGTAAGGGTGTTTATTCTTTTTTTTTTGTTTATAATTTAGTCACCTCAAATATAGAGTTGCTTGATTTACTTGTCATTCTACAAGTAGAATGTTAAAAATATGGTTTTTAAATAAACATTAAATTATTTTCGAAATCAAAATGCAAGATCAATTTTTTTCAAAACTCCAATCGGGAAACTGATTTTGGTAAAAGAGATGAATTGCGTCTATGAGATCATACGAGGTTGTAAGGGTATATTTTTTTGGGTTCTTTGGTTTTTTTTTTTTTTGGCAGGCACCTTTTATGAAAAATATGCAAAGAGAAATCATTGGCCCAATCTTATTTATTGATTTGATAAAGACTTATACATCATGGATAATATTTCTTTACAGAATCAGAGTTCACAGGCCTAACTACGTCTTCCCCATCCATTCTTGTTAACATCAACGCCCTTCCAGAAAATGCCTTCTTCACTATATAGGGTCCTTCATAATTGGGTGCCCATTTACTGCGATCTTCTCCTGGTAGTGACAGAATTTTCCTCAATACTAAATCTCCTTCTTTGAACTCTTTTGGCCGAACTTTTCGGTCATATGCCTTGGCCATCCTTCTTTGATACATCTAGTGGTGACAAATTGCTGCTAACCTTCTCTCGCTGATCATATTTAGCTGCTCATATCGTATCTTGACCCACTCAGTCTCCTCGAGTCCAGATTCCATGAGTACTCTTAAAGATGGAATTTTCTACTTTCAATGGTACCACTGCCTCCATTCCATATACTAAAGAGCCTCCATTCCATATACTAAAGAGTATGGTGTAGCCCCGGTTGATGTCCTCACTGCTATTCGATACGCATGGAGAGCATAAGGAAGCCAGTCATGCCAATCTTTGTAAGTAATCACCATTTTCTAAACAATCTTCATTATATTTTTATTAGCAGCTTTTATGGTGTCGTTCATCTTAAGTCTGTAAGGGGACGAGTTGAAATGCTTGATCTTCCACTTTGTGCATAGCTCCGCTATCATCTTTCCATTGAAGTTTTGAGCATTATCAGTCACCACTCTCTCGGGTACACCGTATCTACAAATTAGATCTTTCTCGATGAACCGTTTGACCACTTTCTGAGTCACATGTGCATATGAGCAGGCCTCTACCCATTTGGTAAAGTAATCAATCACTACAATGATAAAACGATGTCTGTTACTGGCTTTTGGATTAATAGGCCCAATCACATCTATTCCTTACATTGCAAAGGGCCAATGAGACACCATGTTAAATAAGGGTGCAAGAGGCGCATTGACTTTCTTGCTATAAACTTGACATTTGTGGCACCTTCGGACAAAATTTATGCAATCCTTCTCCATGGTCAGCCAAAAATATCCTGCTCTTTGCATCTGCCTAGCCATCATGTGTCCGTTTGCGTGGGTAGCACAAATCCCTCCATGCACTTCTTGTAGGGCCTTATTGGCTTCCGGATCACCGAGACACCTCGGCAAAGTCCCATCAAATGACCTTTTATACAAAATCTCCCCATCTATGTAGTACTCCATGGCCATTCTTCTCAAGGTCCTTTTATCTACCTTCGAGGCTCCCGACGGGTACTCTTGATGCTGGATGAATCTTTTTATATCTGTGTACCATGGTTCGTTGTCCGTTTCTTCTTCTATTGAACAACAATGAGAGGGAGAATTTCTGATCTTAATGCTTATAGGTTGAATTTTGGCACCACAATCAATTATAGCCATAGAAGCTAAGGTAGCTAACGCATCGGCAAACTGATTTTTATCTCTCCCCAAATGAGTAAATTCTATTTCATCAAAGCTTTCAGCCAATTTGGAGAGGTATTCCTGGTATGGTCTTAATTTTTCATCCCTTGTCTGCCATTCACCTTTTACCTGATAAATTATTAGCATTGAGTCTCCATATACCTCTAATTTCCCTACCTTCATCTCTAATGCAGCTTCCAATCCGTGGATGCAAGCTTCATACTCAGCTGTGTTATTTGTACAACTAAAGTGTAGCTTTACCAAGATAGGATATTGCTTTCCTTCTGGGGAAATTATCACAGCACCTGCCCCGTTGCCCGATACATTTACTGCGCCGTCAAAATACATGGCCCACCGACCACTCTTCTCTTCCTTGTCCGTTACTTCAGTGGGTCCATTCTTGAGATCAACCAGGTAGTGTAGTATAACATATATTGTCGCAACATCTTCGCACTTCACACTAGACTACAACATAACTTCTCCACCATACTGTAACGGGATTCACACTCGGTGAACTTCTTACTCAAATAGTAGATGGCTTGCTCCTTTCTTCCTGACTCATTCTGTTGCCCCAACACACAACCCATAGCTGATTTGGTCACAATTAAATACAGGATGAGTGGCCTTCCGTGCACGGGCGGTACCAACAATGGTGGTTTTTGTAAGTACTGCTTGATCTTATCAAAAGCTTTTTGGCAATTTTCATCCCATGTTCCAGGATTCTTCTTTCGAAGTAATCGAAAAATCGGTTCACATGTGATTGTAAGTTGTGAGATAAAATGGGCAATATAGTTCAAGCGCCCCAAAAAGCCTCAAACTTCTCTTTCGGTCTTTGGAGCGGGCATGTCTTGTATGGCTTTTACTTTGTCGGGGTCCACTTCTATGCCTTTATTACTCACCATAAATCCTAATAATTTGCCTGATTTCACTCTGAATGTACACTTTGCAGGATTCAATTTCAACTGATATTTTCTCAACCTCTCGAACAATTTCCTCAGAACTGGGATGTGGCTTTCTTCATCTTTGGACTTTGCGATCATGTCATCCACATAGACCTTAATTTCATTATGCATCATATCATGAAAAAGTGCTACCATTGCCCTTTGATATGTTGCTCCAACATTCTTCAATCCGAATGGCATTACTTTATAACAGTAAGTTCCCCATGGGGTCATAAATGTCGTCTTTCTCTTATCTGCTTCAGCCATTTTAATTTGATTATAACCGGAGAAACCATCCATGAAAGAGTAAGTGGAACTCTTAGCAGCCTTGTCCACCAACACATCTATATGAGGTAACAGAAAGTCATCCTTCGGGCTTGCCCTATTCAAATCCTGGAAATCCACGCACACCCTGATTTTGTTGTCCTTCTTGGGAACCTCCACAATGTTAGACACCCATTCAAAAATATTCTACTACTTCTAAGAAACCTGCATCCCACTGTCTTGTTATCTCTTCTTTTACCTTGAGCAATACATCAGGTCTTGTCCTTCTTAGCTTCTGTTTGACTGATCGGTAACCCTCAATCAAAGGTAACTTATGCACTACTATTTCAGTATCCAAACCAGGCATGTCAGCATATGACCAGGCAAAAATATCCACATGATCCCGCAAAAGGGCGACCAACTCACTCCTCATATCTGTAGTGATTAACATCCATATTTTCAACTCCTTTTTGTCATGCTTGTTACTTACATTTATTAATTCTAATTCCTCTTTTACAGGCTCCCATGCATGTTCGGATTGTTTTATAAGCTTCTTAAACTCCTCAATGTCATCTTCACCATCTTCTTCCTCATCCATTGAAGTTATTGTTTTATCAAAATTAGGCTAATTATTCTCAATGCAATGGGTTTGTAAGTTTATCGATGCCCCGCTTTCAGATTCCCTGAAAGTGGAAAGTGCTTTTATGAGTACATAATGGAAAAGGTGAAACTAGAAGGCATGATGAAGGGAAGAACAAAGCGTGATCTCATTAAAACTTGAAATTATAGAAGGGCTCAAAATAAAATCTTGTTGCCAATATCTTGAGCCACGATTATTGGCAACGCAAATTTATTCAAACAAAAAGCAGCAAAACATGAAAAGCAAGCAATCAACAAATGTTTACTTTTTAAAGATAATTAGGACTTCTTGAATTTCCCAATTGTTCAACTCTTCCCCTTCAGCTAATCTTCTCACAAACTCAGGTAGACCATCCTCTAGAGCACTCACAGTCAGTTGGGGTAGTTCTTTATAGGGGCTCTCTTCATCTTCAAAACCTCCTTGGGGTTCTTGTTTGTTGATCTCTTCCAGATAATGGATGGTAGCACCGCTAAATTCTTTGCTCATCCTCTTAATTTCACCCCCAGCATTGATCACTTGTGCAGGTCGTGGGAATGTTATGTGGATTGGAGGGATCTGGATTCGGCCCTCATTGGGCTCCCTTCCTTCGATTCGAGCCAACCTTCTTTCTCTTTTAAACTCGACCGCTCTCTTGAAATCTTCCTTTCTAGGTTTAAAACCTAAACCGAACCTCTGATCGACGCATTTCATCTTTATTATGTTGATCCTCTCGGGCATTCCTGTGATAGGGTCATACTGGAATGGCAGTCCGTGCTTCAGAAAATATTTAGCAGCCATCCTTGCAACCTCAGAAACCTCTGGTTTCCTTCGCACTGTATTCTCAGGTACCCATTCAGCATTTACTACCTCAAATGCATGTAGGTTTCCGTCCTTACTCTCTTCAGCCTCTATATAAGGAATCAACACGTTTCTCACTATGGTTAAAGCCTCTTCAGCCCTTACTGTCACTAAGTTCCCATTGATGATAAACTTAACCCATTGGTGTAATGAAGATGCAACGGCTCGTGCTGCGTGGATCCAAGGTCTTCCTAACAACATGCTATATGTGAGATGAATATCCATCACTTGTAAAGTTACTTGGAATGGTTGGGGGCCAATTATTAGCTCAACATCAATATTTCCCATAATCGGCCTTGGCGAACCATCATATGCTCTGGCTGTTATGGTACTTGGCTTCATATGAGAGACATCAACTGACATTTTATCAAGCACATGCCTTGGCAACATATTCAAAGCGGAACCATTATTTATCAGCACCTTGGCGATCACACAATCCTTGCATTTCACAGTGATATATAATGGCTTATTGTGACCAGTTCCTTCATGATCTAGTTCATCATCTATGAAGTAGAGATAGTTAGTGGCTTGAATCCTTCCTACCAAATGTTCTATAGAATCTTGTGTGATATCTTGAGGAACATATGCTTTGTTAAGGACCTTCTGGAGAGTGTTCCTATGCAACTCTGAACTCAAAACTAGTGACAATAGAGAGATCCTGGCGGGGGTTTTTTTCAACTGGTCTACCACACTATATTCACTGTGCTTCATCAACTTCAAGAACTCGTTAGCCTCCTCATCGCTCACTGGTTTGTTGACCTCATCCATCTTGGCCAATTCCACCATATTCTTCCTTTTTGCCTTCCTTTGGTCTTTTAGCTCTTCAGGAGTATAGCACCTCCCACTTCGGGTTAACCCTTCAATTTCAGCATGAAAAGTAAGAGCCGGTCTCGTGGTATGAAAAGAATAACCATAACTGTGAGGCATGGCATTATAATTCCCATTAACTGTGCTCATAGGTCTAGCCAAAATCATTCTTGGGGGTCCTCCCTCTGTTGGTTGATATCTACAGACTTCAACCTTTTTGTCAAAACCTGTCAGAGTTCCTACTAGGTTTTCTTCGGGCGCCCCTATCCTCAACATTCCCAACGTCATCATGTCCTCTACTTTCGCTCGAAACTCTTCACAAGAGTTTATATGGTGTCCTATATGCTGGTGATACTCACAATATTCTCTTTTATGCTCTATGGTTTGCTTTTTGATGGCTGTTTGGAGGTACCCAGTTTGCTCCAACATTTTGTACAAACTTTCCATTGACAACCTTAAGACATTAGTACCCCTCTCTTCTTCTTCCAAAACATTCACCCCTCCACTCCCAGAAGCATGGTGCGGTAGCGGGTTGGATTTTATGTTTGGAAAATTATCAAAGGAAATCCAACCCGCTTTGATGAGTTGGAGGATTCTCCTCTTGAAAGCCAAACAACCGTCAATATTATGGCCGGTGATACCAGCATGGTACTCACATTTCTGGTTTGGTTGGTACCATTGAGGAAAAGGTGGTTGTAAAGGTGTTAAATGAATAGGTGTTTCTTGGCCAATGCTAAGCAATCTTTGATACATTTCACTAAGAGGCATGGGAAGTGGGGGCAATTCTTCTTGGTTTGCGGGGAAGCTTCTGCGTGGGTGAAATGTGTTGTTTTGACGGTACGGGATATTTTGGGTATTTGTTTGGTTTTTTAGATAAGGTGAAGTGAAATTTATGTTGGATGTGGGAGGAATGGTCATGAGTGGCCTGAAGTTGTGCTTTCTTCCCTTACCTTCACCTTCGACGTTGTGGACATCAGCCTCCTTATTGCGTCCAACAAAACCCCTCTTTTCACTTGGGTCTGTGATCCTAGCCATTCGAATGCGTGGGTGAAATGTGTTGTTTTGACGGTACGGGATATTTTGGGTATTTGTTTGGTTTTTTAGATAAGGTGAAGTGAAATTTATGTTGGATGTGGGAGGAATGGTCATGAGTGGCATGAAGTTGTGCTTTCTTCCCTTACCTTCACCTTCGACGTTGTGGACGTCAGCCTCCTTCTTGCGTCCAACAAAACCCCTTTTTTTCACTTGGGTCTGTGATCCTAGCCATTCGAATGGCTTGTTCGATTCGTTCAGTTATAACAACTAAATCAGAGAAGCTTTGTGCAGAACTTCCCACCAAGTACTCAAAGTATGGTGCTTTAAAAGTATTGGAGAACAAACCTGTCATTTCCTTCTCCAATAATGGCGGATTAACCTGTGCTGCCGTTTCGTGCCACCTTTGTGCATACTCCTTTACAGATTCCTTATGACCTTTCTCCAATGAATGCAAGCTTGATCTATCAGGGGCTATGTCTATATTGAACTTATATTGCTTAATAAAGGCATCGATTAGGTCTTTCCATCCCCTTATCTTGGTGTTATCCAATCGCATGTACCAAGTGAGAGCGACATCGCTCAAACTATCCTGGAAGAAATGGATTAACAACTTCTCATCTTGCACTACCTCGGCCATCTTATTGCAATATGACTTAAGGTGGGTTATTGGACATTGAGTTCCAGTGTATTTGATGAATTGTGGCACCCTAAAATTCTTAGGAATGACTACGTTAGGTACGAAGCACATCTCGGCAGCTTTCACCGGGTCATACAAATGATTTCCCTCAACTGCCCTTACCCTCTCCTCTAGGGCAGCCCACTTCTCCAAACCTTCAGCTCCTATCATTTTATCCTTATGAGACCCCTCTAAGGTTAACTCATCAGCATGAGGAATCCTCATCGGGTATATAGGCTGAGCTGGGAAATGCGTAGCATATTGGGGCTCATGCGAAGATCCACTTGCCCTCTTGTTTGGTAGGTTGAAGAATGTCAGAGGCGTCGGTGGTATCTGAGCGATAAATGCTAGTTGGGAGGATGTCCCTTCTCCTGACTTAGATCTCAGGGCTTGTTCGAGTAAGCTAGTAAGCCTAGCGACATCTTCCTTCAGACCGTTCAACTCCTTTTGATGTTGAGCATCCAATTGAGTTCTTTCTTCATTTTCCATTTTTTTCCGCAACCGTGTGTTATGAGTGTGTTTTAATGGGGGACCTATATTTCACCTGATGTGCAGCATTATGACAATTCATAAGTGTATGTTAAAAAATGCATGAATGTGAATGCAACATATTGGGCATGGATTATTTCATGGGAGGGTGACATAACAACCGTTATTCTTTGGATGCGTGGTCAGATCTACATCTGATACTTATTGCAATGCTGAGAGGAGATCTGTTTAACCTTTTACCTACTGAGCTTTCAGCTTTGTATACACACTTTGAATAATAAATAAAGGTCTCCGCCTTTTTTTATTTAACCCATAAAAACTTTCATTACAACAAATGATTCATCTTAATCTATTACAGGGGGAAAGGCACTGTCTCTATTAGCTATAGCTTTTAGAAACATATCGGTGTTATTCATGCTCCTTTGATACTTCGCGATGTCCCCTCTAACTTGACGAGCCTCCACTCTTAGCCAATGAGCCTCGGCCGCAGCTCGGTCAATTTGCTCTAGAAATTCCCTTATTCTTTTAGTATGGATCAAGTTGTTTCTGGATAAAGAATTATTAGCAGTATCTAATATTTGAATGTGACTCTCCATCATTTTCTGACTTTCTAGCAATTGTTTGGTCTTTGCTTCTCCCTTTACCAACTTTGTCCTCAATGCTTTTGCTTCAATTTTAACACTATTGAGTTCAGTTCTCACATTCTGGGTGGCTTTGACAATCTTCTTGTTTTAACCAACTCCAATTCAACATCTTTTAACTGGCTCTTGAGTTTTTTTATATCTGTTAAACGCTTGTTTGACACAGCTTGAGTTTTGACGGCCAATTCCTCCCAATACTGGGCCTTCTCCACCTGAAGCGTCTTCTCCTCATTGATGACTTTTAGGGATTCTAAGTCGTTCATTGCTTTCATCCGATCTTGGCCCACCGAGTCTCTTTCTTCCTCAGCCAATTTCCTCATAGCTTTTTCTTCGGCTAATTGATGCTCTAATGATAGTCTCAAATCCTCCTTTGTTTTAAGCTCGACTTGCAATCGTTTTACTTGCTCTCTCAGTTCTTCTTCATAACTCACCCTCTTTCTTCGGGTGCCCATGGATTCTGAAATTTCTACCATGTCGGAAACTCTTCTGTCACGCCATTCGGGATATTTTTCACTAACTGTGGGATTCCTTGATCCATTCTCCTTCTTTATCAGCAACAAAGAGTTCCAATCCTGCTTAATGCTTTCTAACATTTCCATAGCAACCCCTTTATAGACCCCAGTAAATTGAGCTATGTCAATTGTCCTAGGAACACTTTGTATGCCCCCAAGTTGCCTTGCGACTAAAGCAGGTGCGTAACTGATGTATCTCGTTACTCCAATTAATGGTACCCAAGGCTTTTCTCCACAACTCATCAAGCTTGTCATATTCCTCATCCAAGGAGCTTTCCAGTTAAAAATGCTTAATGGAAGCCTTTGCAATTTTACCCTCCAATCAAATTCAGAAAAGCTCTCCCACTCTTTTGATATGAACAACTCGAGTGGCTTTTGGTCAAACCACCAGAAATTATTGAATATTGGCATCTCTGTTTCTATATGGCTTAACAACCAGATAAATAGTAAAGAGACACAACACCTCATGGAACCTTTACCCGTTTTCTTGCAATGACTAAGAGATATGAAGGTTTCATCCAAAATCATGGCACACGGGTTGATCTTTGTCTTTTCATATTCCACAAACAAATTAGCAGCTTCCAAACTGATAATCCCAGTAGTCGAGGGACATAGAACTAAACCAAATATTCCCAAAGCCAATATTCTATGTTTCTCTAATTTAGCACCCGGGTTAGCTTTTTTAGCAATCAACAACTCCTCTAGTCGTTTCCATCTAAGACCCTCAGAGTTATCTTTCTCTCTATACGGTATTTGTTGAGGGATCCCTAGCAGTTTGGCAAGCTCATCCATGGTGTCATCAATTCTCTAGCGGAAGTATACTTTGTAGGCATCTTCAGGGAATTCAGTCAACACACTATACTCTTCAATGGTAGGTGTCATATCGACATTTCAGAAAGTAAAACGATGGTAATCAGGATCCCAAAAATGTATCATGGCTTTTATAGTTGATGGCAAAACTGGCACCTTCAAAAGGTGCAAAATCCTCCCATACTTTATAGCAAATTCTGCTTCATCTATCTGATACTTAGTGAGTGAAAACAATCTGCTAGTGTCATTTATTATGCACCTGACATCTTTGAGTAGCGGTGTCCCATTGGCATTTGGTCTAGGGCAGTTTCCCTCGGTCATTTTCAAGGATTCAGATTCGAATCCATACCCAACAGTGGTTACCTCACGAATAACGATCATTATGTCACCTGAAAGTCCTGTAATGAAAATGCTTAAATGTTATTCTTATCTCAGTGAAATTATACAGGGATCAACCTAAAGAATATGTTCTAGCCATTAAATGCATCTGGGTAGTTTGACTATCTAGACTCAAAGGTATTTCGCATGCTTAGTGATCGTCCTCGAAAGGTTGATATGAGGTTTACAAGCAACGTGAAGATAAAGGCCCTAAGTAAAATCAGTTTGGCATATCAACCACTGTCGAGCAAACAAATCATGTGAGAGTTGAATATTTTCACGAGCCTTACCCAGGCTAAAGCCATTGGGATGCCGTTACTCCTCCACTTATCTTAAAGTTGGTACCACACGTATATATATAAAAAAATGAGCTTGAATGATGTGTGAAGGCCTTATATTCATATCAATGTATATGCATGATAAATATGAGAAATTATGCTTGCTAAAACATTGAAGAGAGCAAATAATAATAATAATAATAATAATAATAATAATAATAATTATTATTATTATTAAAATAAAATACACAAAAATACACAATAAATAATAATAATAAATAAAAAAACATATTTAGCAATAAAAGAAAACAACAACAAAAAAAAACAAAGCTTAGTCCTAGGTCCCTAGCGGAGTCGCCATTCTGTCGCACCCGACATCGCGGCGGCCCATAAAATAATCTCGAATAAAAAAAAATGAACAGATTTCTGGCATCTTGTTCTTAAAAAAGGTGTCTTGTTTGAGGAGTCGCCACCTAGTATTATGGTCACTAGCAACCCTAACTGGTCAACAGAGATTCTATGGTTTGGGACTGGTTACGTAAAAGGAAAGATATTATCACCCCTTAAACGTTTTGCCTAAGGCAAACTGCATTGCTTTTTTTTTTTTTGTCTAAAATTGCTAAATTTTTTTATTGGTTTACATTCTGATGATTTATTCACAATATTCCTAACTCTGGCATTAGTGAATATTCGACTACGGATAATTCCAACTCTAGCGTTGGTAACTATTACGTAGCTATAAAATAAATTTAGATTAATATTTTTTTTCCTGACTTTAACGCTAGTGAATAAACAAATAAACTAAATTCATTTTATTATGCATTCACATATTTTTCTATTTCTTATGTAGTTAAATAAAAAAACAATTAAATCAGTGTTTTTATTCCTGACTCTGGTGTAAGTGAATAAATAAATAAATAAATATATTTATTTTTCATACATGCACATATATTTTTTCTTGCTAAATAAAATAAAATATAACGAATAAAAATAATATAAACTTAAACCAGTATTTTACTCCCGACTCTGACGTTGGTGAATAAACCGGTAAATTTATATTATTTTTATTAATGCACACACATATTTTTTCTATTTTTCTATTTCTCCTATTTTTTATTTTTTTTCTATTTTTTATTATTTTTGGGGCTGGGCCTAGCTCAGCCCACATGGGCTGGGCTACGCCCAGTCGGCCCGGCCCGATCACTGGCCCAAGCTAGTGACCGGGCAAATTTCACCCGCAAGCGTGCGTGAATACAATCACCACTTAATTAAGTCTCTAATGCATAGTGTTGATGAATTATTTTACAGAGCTGGAGACACTTGCCTGAGAGCAGAATAAAGGCGATGGAGACGGTGGCGAAGCTCTGACTGGCCGACTACCTCCTCTACTCTGCTCCTTCTTCTGATTTCCTTTGTTTCCTTTTGATTCTGTGCCCGTATACTTTAGTTTTCCCGCAGCTCCTGAGATGATGAAGGTGCTGCTTTCAGTGATGTTTTTAGGCGTTTTCTTTTTCTGCAGGGATGTCTGCAAAGATGAAGGCAATGGCCTTAGGCTGAGTTTTTTAGCTATAGTTTTCGGTTCGTGCTCACCCAGTCTCCCCTCCTACTAGCCTGTCTGTTTCTTGGAATTTCCTCTGTTTGCTCCCCTGTTTTCCCTGCTTTTCTTCGGTTTCTGGTTACTAGCCTCTCCCCCTTTTTTTTTCTTTTAGTTTTTTTCTCTCTCGGCCTCGCTCTCTATTCAGCCTTGGCTCTGCCTTTTTCTTCCTCCTTTTTGTCCTCCTAGCGAACAGTCGTTCTCTGGCTTTTATAGCCAGAGAACAATGCCGTTTCTTCCAACCATAAAGTGTGTTAATTGCAGGTGTAATGGTGGGAGCGGCGGTGGGTGTCCGTTTCAATCGGGAGAAAAATGAACAGTAACGGGAAACGACGCCGTTTTTTGGTGTTTAATGGCTATTTGCATTTTGGCCCTTGAAGTTTTGAATTTTTTGTAATTAAGCCCCTAGTTAAATTGTAATTGGACCCCTGCATCTCAGTACCATTTACACATTGGTCCTTGGATTTTAATTTCTTACAAATTTGACCAGAATCAGCCCTATACTTTGATAATTTTTTCAATTAAATCCCTGAATAAATTAATTCAAAGCTCAATTAAGTCTAAAACTTGTCAATTCTCCAATTAAACCCTTAATTTGATTAATTAAATTAATTCCAAGCTTAATTAAGTCTCAAAACTTTATCAATTCTCCAATTAAACCCTTAATTGGATTAATTAAATTAATTCCAAGCTTAATTAAGTCTCAAAACTTATACATTCTCCAATTAAACCCTTGATTGGATTAATTAGATTAATTTCAAAGTTTAATTAAACCCCAAAACTTCCAATTATTTTGCCCTTAACCCAAATTTTAATTCATTCTTCATTTATTTCATTTTACTTGTTTTTCCATCATTATTATTATTAGTTTTTCATCATCATTTTTTTTTATCCTTTTCAGTAAATAAAATAATTAAAATAAAATGGTCAAAATTTGGGTTATGACACAATGTATCATAAAAAACAAGTTCAAAACATCATTGAAACCAAGGTTGTTAATTCTGTTCCGTTTCATCTAGAATGGCCGAAACATTTCATATCAATTCAAAAAGCAGAACAAAATGGAATAATTTTCATCTCATTTCAAATCTTGGTCTGTTTCGGATTTTTTGGCTAAATTTTGGCCGGAATATTCTGGTTTGATTTCACATGTTCTGTTCCGGTCTTGAAAAGCTATTAAATCAAATTGAACCCAGTTTAATTTAATTAATTAAACCACCCAAGTATAAAAAGCACTTTTTCATTACTATTTTCAATAATAATGATATTAATAATAATATTGAAAATTATTATTACTATTTTCATTAACAATGATATTAATTTTTTAAACTTAGATTTATCACTAATATATATGGTTTATATTCATGTTGTTTTTTTCATGTTTAGACTTTGTAGGAATTTGAGCAAAATAAGGGATGCTTTAGATTCCATTAGCCTTGATAACATTGACATAGCTTTATATTTAAAATATTTGTGTTAAAACATTTTACTTTCATAATATTTTGATATTTTGTTTAAGTTGAATTACTTTAAGTTAAATATCTATTTAGTCTTGACTATTTAGAAATATTTTAAATTTTGAATTATATTTATTTGACATTGTGTTTGTATTGTATAATTTATAATTAATTTATCTTGAATTTGAATTATGATTGTTGAATATATATATATATATGAACAGTACAACCCCAAAACGACACGTCGAAACACTCCGAAACTAAAACATTGCATTCCAATTAAAAAAACGAAACACCTACCGAAACGGAATTGACAACCTTGATTGAAACATGCAATGGAGAGCTAGAGGTGTGCCACATGCAATGGAGAGCTAGAGGTGTGCCTCATGGACATCACCTACTAGATTAAAAAAAGTATTTTTTTTATACCTTTCAAGCTCTAACAATAGTTGCTGCCCATTCTTTCCCAAGCTTGCTTCTTTCTTACAAAGTTGAGGAAATATTTGTTCTAGGCTATTAAACCTTCACACTTGGAATTCCTTTATCCTATCTTTCTTTCTCTCCTCGTTGTTTCTCTTCTGCCTTGATTTTTCAATGGCATTTATAGGGTTTTAAGCTAGGATTCAATCAAAGACTGATCCTCTCCTTCATCAAAGTGTGACCCTCTAATCAAAATAGGAGAGTTTTGGGTACATTTTACAGTTGTAAGCTTTGTATCTATATTGGTTTTACAATGGTAGTTTTGCAACAAACTTGGTTTTGAAGATTTTGGTGGTTTTGCCAAACTTGGAGAGGAGCATGTTTCTAGCCTTTTGATCTTGAGAAAAATATGCTTAACCTTTGATAAACACCCACTGAAAAGGCTTGAAGTGTGAACATATGAAAAAATATTAATAGTTTTGTGAAATAGGTATCACAACCAATGATGATTGAGTTACCCACTTACGAGGCTTCATCGAAACAACTCCGATGTTATTATCATTGAAGACCACTTGAAGTTAGTAGAGGGGGTGCACACCTTTTGTTTGGATACAAACTTATTCGATTTGAAGGTTTGTAGCTTCACATCCATTGTCTTAAAAGTGCCAACTCGATCAGCCTAAAATCTGCCAATGCAGTGAGGCTAATTGAGAACAAGATGTTGTTGAGATCATCGGAGAAAATGGGATGCCAATATTTGTGGGGATTAAAATGGGATGCCAATATTTGATGGGAGTAACTGATCTTTGTAAAGGGGGAGTTTCTTAGTCAAATGGTGGTGGTTACAGTTTATGAGATGAACATAAATGCCACATTCATTCACTTGAAGCTGTCTACTCCATCAGCCAAAACTGCTAAAGAAGAAGATACATAGTGGCTGAACGACATGTTGTCTAGTCTAAACCCTATAAATTAGGGTTTTTAATTTGGGATTTTACAAATTTCAATTTAGTCTATTTTCTTCCCATTAAAGCTTAAATTGACTTTAAAAATCATTTTTTCTTGCAATTAAGTTCTTAATAAAATTAATTAAGCCTTCAAAAATTCTCATTAAGTCCTTACCTATCCAAATTTGTTTTTTTTTTACCCCAAATAAAAATATTTTCACTATTGGGACTCTTTGTTAATTAAAATTGGATTGTCAATTTTGCCAATCTTATATATTTTGGTCATCCAACTTTTTCACTTGTTATTTTGGTCCTTTACCACCAACTTGAGCAATCTTTTAGGTTTTCTTCATATATATCCTCTTGTATTTTGGATTTTTTTCTATTTTTAATTTTTTCTCTTTTCTTAATTATTTTGTGGCGTCAAAAGTGGGTAACAACAGTATGCATGACAGGCTTTGATCTTATATATATTACAAGTTCAAATAGATGCTTAGTATGCATGCTAGCATTCTTTTTATTAAATTTATATTAAAAGCATGTTTGTCTTAAGTTTTATTTTTCATGTTTATAGATTTAAAATTGTATATACTCTAAACTTACCTTGAACAATATTTTATGTTTCTATGCTATTGTTATGATAAACTAAGTATTCTTGCTTACTAGTCTAATATAATGCAACATATTTTGACAACAATCTTAAGACTTTATTTTATATTAAACTTTGTTTAGTTTATCATGTGAAACAAAATAATATTAATTATATAGACTAATAGTTAAAGAGAGTTTTAGCATCGTTAAAATTTAAGTTATTATTTAACTTTCTTTTAATTTGCTATATTCTCACAAATAGATTTGTTTCAATACAATATGTTTTAATATATATAACCTTATGGTTTGTTTATAGTTTTATACTTTTTTTTCCCTTGTTTAATTTTAGAAAATTGTTATATATCTTGACTTTAAAGTTATAGTTTATCTTCTAAAATTGTAATGCAATTTATTTGAGTCATGTTGAGCTGTTGCATGATATATATTTGTATGAACTAGGCTTTTATAAACCATGTATATATTTTTATTTAGTTTATACATGTTACTTGCAAACTCGTTGGTATAATCATGTATTTTTTCTTTCTTGTTTAAATATATTGTTTTGATTTAATGCATGTTTAATTTGAACTAAAATAATCGAACAAAAGAGTTTATTTTTTATTATATATAATTTAAATGTTTTTGTTTATCAAAGTTGTTTTATTTCAATTTTATATTATTTTACTTTGTTTGTGTAGCTGAAATATTTATTTTTAAATAATATTAACTATTTTATTTTTATGAATATCGAATGATATATTAATTAAAAGCCCACTGCCAAGCAACAAAATCAAAATTTCCAAGTTCTGAGTTCTGAGTTCCGTTTTGCTAGACTACTAGCTACAGCATTACTCTCCATCACAAAAGTTACTGAGACTCACTGATTTCGAAGTCGTTGATAATAGTTGAAGGCGCTTTGCAATATATATATATATATATAAGCAGAAGATATATACATCCATAGAACCAAAAGGCTAAAGATAGCCAATGGCCAAAGGAGTACAAAAACATAGCTTCAGATAATGCAACAGAGAAAATACATAGCTTCAGCTAATCAAACCTTTTCTTGATATGGTGTCCAAGAAGCGAGCCCAAGATATAACACAATGCTTGAGAGATTACTATCTCTCGATTTATTACAAGAAACATTATGAAGCACTCACACTGGCATATATATATACATATGTATAGGCAAAACGACCTATAGTTTCATTTAGTGCATAACAAGTCTAACCCTCCTCCATACTAAATATGACCAATTCGGTCCTCTTTTCTCTCCAAAAAACAAGAGTCTCTATCTTTTTTTTTTAAAAAATTAATGATATATAGATGTCTAAATGCATGTAGATAAATGTCTATGTACCTCTGGGCTCACAACATAAGACGGATAATCAAATTTCCAGCTTCAACAACTTTTGGTTTACTTGTGAGCCATTCATATTCTTTGATCCCTGCATCTTCTACCCCAACAAAAAAATGCTACAGTCAAGGCCACATAAGAACTTGTGATTTTTCCATTTTGGGCATGCTCATTGAATGGTGGCACATAGCGATTGTTACGTACACCGTCCAGCCTCCACAAAGGAGGCTTTCGCTAGTTCTTTGATCTGAACTGTACTATTTATCAACGGTTTGTATTTAAAAATGAAAAACAAAACCAAGGTCGTTTAATTAAACAGTTTATGCTCTTCCTTTTCTTTTCCTTTTTTTCCCCTTTCCAATTATGTTAAATGGGTGTCCTTTAAACAAGAGCAATGGTACATCATTCTCTATTTCATCAAAAAGATTAAGATAGCCTTATAAAATACTTTCAAACAATCAGCAGGTAGCTGATCACTGACATCAATACTCACAACCAGAATTTTGCATAATATTCACAGAATACTTCATTGATATTAATTTAGAGTACACTAATTCTGTTAGAAAACAACTTACTGATAAAATTATGAACAGTAACTGTTTATCAGAAAACTTATCATTTGTGATTTCTATTATTTCAATCATTCCATCGGTAATATAATCACTTGTGCATTTACAGACAAAAAAAAGCACACCAAATTAAAAAAATTACTAGTATTATTCCGTCGATAATTTCATCGATGAGTATGGCATATCACCAATAGAAAATACCATTTGTAATTTCATCGATCTGATGAAATTAATCTGTTGGTAATTTACATATTGTCAATGAAATTTTCTATAATTTTCTTGAATTCTAGGGAACTTTACGAGGGACTTAGTCTGCTTATAATTTCGTTTGTAACTTTCAGTGACAAAGTTCTATAACTTTTTGCCAACTATTTGAAACTTTCCGAAGAGCTTAGTTCGTCGATAATTTTATCAGTATTTTGTTTAATATTTTTTTAAAAAATAAAAAACTAAAAAGAAATAAAACTAAAATAAAAAAACCAAATATTTATTCCTAATTTAGAAATTATTAGTTTGAATACAATTTATTCAGATGATAGAAGCTGCTGGAGGAGCTGAAGGAGGAGGAGGAGGAGGAGGCGAATCTTCACTAGGATTTTATAGGCGAGGTGGACTACATGTATCATCGAGGTTTGGCAATAGCTTCATGTACAATCTCCTAAGTTCAGCCGTCTCGAAACTAAGTCGAGTTGTCTAAGCAGTAAACCGGTGAAGTCTCTATGTTCTATTTGCATGTTTTAGTATGGATGGTAATTAGTTTTGGTTTGTTTATTTGTTTGTCAAAAGAATGGTTGGTTTTAAGGATTAGTCTTTAGTGAAGTCTCTTGTTCTATTTGCATGTTTTAGTATGGGTGGTAATTAGTTTTGGTTTGTTTATTTGTTCGTCAAAAGAATGGTTGGTTTTAAGGATTAGTAGTTAGTGAAGTCTCTTGTTCTATTTGCATGTTTTAGTATGGATGGTAATTAGTTTTGGTTTGTTTATTTGTTTGTCAAAAGAATGGTTGGTTTTAAGGATTAGTGTATTGCTAGTTGTTGGGGAATCGTGAGAAAAGTTTAAGTTAGCAAATGTAAAGTTGCTGATGGGTATGAATAAGTGGTTGTTTGTTTACGCGGCTATGGTTGCTTTTAAAGCAAACCACAGCTTGTAAACGTTTGGTTAAGAAAAAACAGCTACTTACTGTTCATGGGTCCCATAGTAAATTGCGTGTGAAACGTAGGGAGAAGGAAAGCAGCTAATTGCTACTTTCTTGCGCGGATGAAAAGTTCAACCATGTTACACTGTTCACTGAACAGTGGAGCAGTGAATAGTGGAGGCATGCTTCACTGTTCCGGCCGGACCGGGTCCGGTCCAACGCGTAAAATGCCTTGAACTGGGTCCGACCCAGCAAAATAAATTTTTTTTTTTAATTTTTAGTTGTGTTTTATTCAAAAAACAAGTGTTTAACATTATTCAATGACACTACATAAATTAGATGAAGATCGCTTGCTGACGTAGTATTTGCAAAATTTGATCGCAATCCTAATTTTGTTCCTGATTATATTTTACTTGATGTTGTTGCGCGTTTAAGAAACCAAGAAAACTGTCAGATGTATTTTAGAAGTGATGGAATTGTAGATAGTTTAATGGAATAATAAAATATTTTATATAAAGTATTATTTATTTCATGATGTAATAACAATAGTTAAATCTACAATATTTAAATTAAAAACCATCAATATTAATATATATTTTTAAAATTATTTTATAACCTTAATTTCAAAAGAATTGCATTTACAGACAAAAAAAGCACGCCAAACTAAAAAAATTACTAGTATTATTCCATCGATAATTTCATCGATGAGTAGGGCATATCACCAATAGAAAATACCATTTGTGATTTCATCAATCTGATGAAATTAATCTGTTGGTAATTTACATATTGTCAGTGACATTTCCTATAATTTTCTTGAACTCTAGGGAACTTTACGAGGGACTTAGTCTGTCTATAATAATTTCGTCTGTAACTTTTAGTGACAAAGTTCTATAATTTTTTTTCAACTCTTTGAAACTTTCCGATGAGCTTAGGTCGTCGAGAATTTCATCAGTATTTTGTTTAATATTTTTTTTAATAAATGAAAATAAACAAAATAAAACTAAAATAAAAAAACCAAATAGTTATTACTAATTTAGAAATTATTAGTTTGAATACAATTTATTCAGATTATAGAAGCAGGAGGAGGAGGAGGAGGATCTTCACTGGGATTTTGTAGGTGAGGTGGACTCCATGTATCATTGAGGTTTGGCAATAGCTTCATGTACAATCACCTAAGTTCAGCTATCTCAAAACTAAGTCGAGTTGTCTAAGCAGTAAACCGGTGAAGTCTCTTGTTCTATTTGCATGTTTTAGTATGGATGGTAATTAGTTTTGGTTTGTTTATTTGTTTGTCAAAAGAATGGTTGGTTTTAAGGAGTTGGTTGCTGGGGAATTGTGGGAAAAGTTTAAGTTAGCAAATGTAAGGATGTTGATGGGTACGAATAAGTGGCTGTTTATTTACGCGGAAAACTACTTACTGTTCATGGGTCCCATAGTAAATTGAGTGTGAAACGCAGGGAAAAGAAAAACAGCTAATTGCTACTTTCTTGCATGGATGAAAAGTTCAACCGTGCTACACTGTTCACTGAATAGTGGAGTAGTGAATAGTGAAGGCATGCTTCACTGTTCCGGCCGGACAGGGTCCGGTCCAATGCGCAAAATAACTTGAACCGGGTCCGACCCAGTAAAATAAAAAAATATATTTTTTATTTTTTAGTTGTGTTTTATTCGAGAAACGAGTGTTTAACATTATTCAATGACACTACATAAATTAGATGAAGATCGCTTGATGACGTAGTATTTGCAAAATTTGATCGCAATCCTAATTTTGTTCCTGATTATATTTTACTTGATGTTGTTGCGCGTTTAAGAAACCAAGAAAACTATTGGATGTATTTTAGAAGTGATGGAATTGTAGATAGTTTAATGGAATAATAAAAAATATTTTATATAAAGTATTATTTATTTCATGATGTAATAACAATAGTTAAATCTACAATATTTAAATTAAAAACCATCAATATTAATATATATTTTTTAAAATTATTTTATAATCTCAATTTCAAAAGCATTCTTAACCAAACACATTAAACTATTTTTTATTCAACCTCAATTTCAACAACAGTTTTAACCAAACATACATAAATATCAAATCAACATCAACCAAAAGTATTTTTTATAAAATAATTTTTTTCAATCCGCTACCACAAAAACTACCACAATTCCAAACAGAAAGCATCTGGATGTTTGAAAGCTACGTTACTGGTATTTTCCTGTTGGCTAAATTTCCTTTTGTTATTTCATGACATCCTGGGCTAGGAATAAATATTACTTTGCAAGTTATGAACCTCATTGTCTTTCTTTCTTCTTAAAATCCTTCTTTTCATTGTCCTGCATGTCTCTAACACGATCTGAGATTTTCCCTGATTTTATTGTCTGCTCAATTCCTTTAGCCACAACAATAACATCTATCTAATGTTGAGCTACTAACCAATTACTCAAAGCATGCATGGGGGCCTTGAATGTGTTATAATTTATTTCTTGATCAATGAAGGATTAATCTAAGTTGCCACCTCTAGGTGTATTCATAGATCGTTTCTGTTGGACTCTTCTCCATGTTCTGCAAAAATAAATAATGCTGTGGCACAACATTTATATTCAATTTGTATTGCTTGATAAAAGCATTAACCAAATCTCTTCATCTCCTATTAGGTTACTGTTTGTCTGCTCTCAGTGATTTTAAGGATGCACTGGAGCACTGTCTCGTACGGGGTAGGTTAATTGTTTTTTTAATATAAGAAAATATCTAGTTATTCTTAATATTTTAGGTTACTATATATTCAATGTGATTTAAAATCCATTAATATATATATTTTATATTTTAAAAAGTTATATTTTTTAAATATGGGATAAAAAACTTCTTAATTTAAATATTTCAATTTAAAATTTAATATAATATCTTTTTAATATAGCATAAAAAAACATTTTAAAATATTTTTTTAAACTTTGTTATTTATAATATGTATAACCTATATTTATAGGGATTTTTTCTTATTTTTTTCATATAAATATTAAAATTTTAATTTTTTTTAAATTATTCAAGTTGAGTCAAATTAACCCATAAAATTTTAAAACTAATTTCTTAACTGGATGAACCCTCAAGTCGGGATTAATATCTATGCTTAATGCTTGCTACTAGGAATGAAAATAACGTGTTGTGTTCATTGTATTCCATCTAAAAGTGTCATCTCATTTGCTTTTGTTTGGTCAATAGGAGTACGAGATGAATAACACGTCGCGCATGACCTTAATGTTTTTTTAATATATATATAATATTATAATAATAATATTTACATTCTTATTTGGATCAACTTTGTGATTGATATATTTATTATTAGTATTTTTTTGTTAAACTAGGACCTTAATGTTATTTTTTATATTTCTTATGTATTAATAATTAATCACATGTTATAATTTGAAGTTATGAAAATACAACAAGTCATTTTTAATCATTTTAATATTAACAATACTTTCATTGGTATTTTTAACAAAACATATTTAAATGCTTTTTGTAGTTCAATTAATAACAATTGAAAGTGTTTTTTTATTTATGCTTTTTAAATCATAATTATTAAACTATCACAATAAAATATGTATTTATTTTTAATTTTTATTATAAAAATTTAATTTATTTTTCTTAGATTTATGGCTATTATATGTTTTTTTATATAAATGCATGATAGATTCATGATTTTTTTAATCCAAACTTACTTTGATGATCATGCTAAATTTTTATTTAAAAAATAATATTTTTTAATAAGAAAGAATAAGTTTTGGTAAAAAAAATGAAATACATGAATAAAAAATTAAGTTTTTATTAAAAACATTGATTAAAATCATTATTTATACTTTTTGTTAAATAAATCAAAATTATTTACTGTGAAGTCAAAATTAAAATCACATAAAGAAACCGTTTTGATTATAATTAAAACAATTCCCATGGTTTTATTAATTCCCTTCCCTATAAGTATTTGTTTTTATTAATATATAATTAAATAAAAAATAAACTCTAAAAGAAGAGAAACATATCATTTCAAGTGTATACATGCAATGCAATGTATCTGATCGATCCCAGTCAAACATGATGATTAAGGTCTGAACGAATCTAAGGAATCCATGGCTGCTCCTTGTTTATAAAAAAGAATATAGTATATCTTTATCATCAGCCATAGCCTATCCTGATCGATCTCTCTTACTGCTCCTTGTATGCAAAAAAACAATTACTTGGTCAGGCAGCTGGACCCTGATCAAAATAATTAGGGTCTTAGTCGTTGAAATGAAGAGCAATAAGACTTTGATGAATAAGTAATAATAGATGAGGACTGACCAGTAATATCAGGGCCTAAGCTGAATTTTTAACCATCCAAAGTGATCCTATAAAGTGAGGTTACATGCTACTATGTTCGCCGGACACTTCACACTTAACCAAAAATCAAGAAATAGTAGGCATCTAAGATGGCATTGCAGACAGATTTACCAGCAAACAGCATGCAGAACTTCCGTCCATTGGCTGACTTCCCTCCCACAGAATGGGGTTTTAGCTTCGTTTCGTTTTCGTTCCCAGAAATGGTAATCAAATCCTTGACTGTCATATCGTTTGTAATATCCTAATCTCATGGAGGCTTTATTTTTGCTTAATTTGTCACAAATACTAGTTGATCATACAAAAATAAAATAAAGCATGATTTTGTTGAAATATAACCCAGTGTAATGAAGCTAGCTAGGTGTTGTCCTGAGCTCAAAACATTAACAAACACAGTGTCAGTTCTCTTTCTTATATTAAACAACATGACAATATATCTGTATGATGCTGATGACTGGAACTTTTACTTTGCCCGCAGGAATTCGAATCATACAATAGACAAGTAGAAGAGTTGAAGAATATTGTGATGGGCATGTTAATGGCTTCTAAAAAGGATCCTGTTGAAAACGTTGAGTTTATCAACCTGCTATGCCGCCTCGGTGTATCATATCACTTCGAAACTGAGATTGAAGATCAAGTAGATTATGTTCATGATGCTCTTCCCTATCTTCTTGAAAATAATGACCACGATCTCCACACTGTTGCACTTTTATTTCGAGTTCTAAGGCAATATGGATGCAAAGTGTCTTCTGGTAACGACCTAAGCATCTTGCATTTCTTCATTAATTCTATATATACATGGATTCATGTATGGGAGTAGTGTGATATATATACTGATTACTGTGTATGTATCAGATGTGTTCAAGAAATTCAAGGACACCAATGGTGAGTTCAAGAAAACCATTACCAGTGATGTGAAAGGCAATCTTAGCTTGCACGAAGCTGCCTATTTGAGTGTCAATGGAGAGCAAATCTTAGATGAAGCCTTGGAGTTTTCAAGGACAAACCTAGAGTCCTTGGCAACGCAGTCAGGCCCTCGTCTTGGAAGACACATTAAGTATGCTCTGATCCGACCGATCCACAAAACCGTTCAGAGACTCGAGGCCAGGGAATTCATCTCTTTTTACGAAGAAGAAGATTTTCGAAACGAAACTTTGCTTAAATTTGCAAAACTAGATTTCAACAGGGTACAATTACTGCACCAGCAAGAGCTAAGCACACTCTCAAGGTAAATTTATTTTATAATGAGAAGGGGGTACGATTTTTCTTTTCTGTAAAAGTTAGAATCAAAGCTCCATTTTTATCTCCATCTTGCAACGATGAGCATCACTGGGCTAAATTTGACGTTATTATTTATATTTCAGCTGGTGGAAAGACTTAAATTTGGTTGAAGAGTTGCCTTATGCAAGGGACAGAATTGTTGAGATGTATTTTTGGGTCAATGCAATGCACTTTGAGCCTCAGTATGCTCTTGCTCGGATCTTGTCCACAAAGCTTGGAGCTTTGATCACCGTCATAGATGACACATATGATGCGTATTCTACGTATGAAGAACTTCAACATTTTACCAAGGCTGTTATCAGGTTTGATTTATTTCCTTTTCTTTAGATTTCCATATTTTCGTAAAAAATATGTTTTCACAAAATGTTTTTCTTATTATCTTATGTCTGGATCATATTGTCAAAAATTATTTTTATGTACGGTCAATTTAAAATATTATAGGAGACTATATATCTTTATATTATTATTAAATAATGGATCCTAGCTACAACTAATTAAATCGTATTATTTTTCTTAATGCTTATTTATTATATATACCAATCATCACAATTAATTTTAAATAGTTTTTATTTTCATAACAAAATTATTTTTAAAAGATTGTTTGACATTGAGGTTGAAACCTCGTTTTAAAAGTACATTTATCTTGAAAAGACATTAAACTGATATTTTTTTGTTTTTTTCTATTATTTTGATGTTTTAATGTCATAAATAAAAAAAATTAAAGAAATTTAATATATTTTCAAGTAAAATCTTTTATAAAACACTTAAAAATAGAAGTTATTGCACTTCTAAATGGTCACCAAGTCCAAATATGACTATTCATTTCTTGTAGGGACCTTTTTGTAAGAAAAAATAAAATATAGAAACCAAATTTAATATTTGAAAACATTTCATTCATGAACGAAAGTATTTTTTTTATCAAAAAGATATTACAGTTCTTCTTAAACATGATGACAAAATAAAATAAAATAAAATCTTAAAATTACTGCTAATTAACACTTGCCTCATTAAAAAAAAAAAATCACCAACTCACATAAAATCTTGATAATTAAGTAAATATTGCAATGGAAATGACCAGAAAAAATAAATCATAAATAATATTATTGGCTACAAATAATGTTTTACTAAAATTCAAAAGATATGAAATTGAGTTGAGATTTCACTTTAGTCAAAAGTATATTTTATCTTTGACTTATTAATTCTAACTTATGCTAACTCTCTTCTTTTAATACGTTGTTTTGAGTTATTTTAACCACTACTAAATTTAATAGTTTTATTAATGGAATTTTTTATCAGTATTTGTACTAACATTTCATCAGCAACATTTTTATTGACAGATTTACAAACAGAAACCATTCGTCGGTAATGTCATTTCTGTCGGCATTTCTATCAATATAAAAAAATGTTTTCACAGATGGAATATGCACGCCAAAAAAAATTTATCCGCTTTAATACACCGACAGAATAATTCCATCAAGGATTGGTAGTGGCATTTATTGTAATTTATCTCAACCCTCTATAAAATACAGACAAAATTTTCCGTTGGTGGCATATGAAGTAAATTGTTTCAAACTCTTTGGAATATACTGATGAATGGTGTCTGTCGGTATTTCCATCTGTAATGATTAAAAAATAATTTTTTAAAAAAATCTTTTGAACAAAAAAAGAAAAAATTTAAAAAATTGTATAAAATTGAAATATGTAATAATAAACTTGAATAATATAAAATCCAAATATTCATTACAAATTTATATGTTCAAATAAAAATTAAACTAGAACAATAGTGGCGCTAGAGAAGGAGGAGGCTGGTCATTCTCGGAACCATATAGTAAAAAAAGGATCTCACACGTACCACCCACATGTGATCTCATCATGTCCATGACCATTTGGCAGAGTTGTTCATAATCCGCCGAGAGTTACTCATATTTTTCGGTGAGATGAGTTGTATATTGTTGCAAGGCCACCACTACAAGATTTAACAGTTTTACCAACTGTATTTTTCCGTCAGCATAAGACACATATTCTGTCGGTAGTTAATTTACCAATGAAATTACTGATGGAAATGCTCCGTCGGTAATTTTTTTCCGTTGGTAATAAAAAAATATTATTACCAACGGATTTACTGACGGAACAGACGCATCGATAATAAATTTTTTTATTACCAACGGATTTACGACGGACTTACTGACGGAAATTCCGTCGGTAATTCCATTGGTAATTATTTAAAAACATTTTAAAAAAATCATTTTATAAAATTATAAAATAATGAAATTAACATAAATCAACACTCTATAATATATACTCAAAATGCTTGGAAAAAAGAATAAGAAAATCAACTCAAACAAATTTGCAACAAATAAATAAAATGAAAAAAAAATTCATATAAAAAAATGAAGTTGTAATTGCTAAAAATTTAAAAATCCTATAAATAAATCAACTAAAAATTGATCTCATATGAAAAAAAAAATCTCACAACAACATTTATACAATTATTAAGAACAAAAACAATTAAAAATAAAATAAAATCATAAAAAAAGAAGAAAAAATAAAAATCTTACTTTAATATAGTTTCAAGTGAACCTAAGGAGAGAGAGAGAAAATTCATAAAGCATATTAATTAAAAAAAAACTAAGAGGATAAAAGAAGAAAGAAGAAGAAGACATACCCGAGCATGGAGGAAAAGAGAAGGAGATAGAAGAGAAAGAAGAGAAAGAAATAGATATTGATGTTTTTGACATATAGTGAAGAAGAAGAAGAAGAAGAAAAGAAGTAGAAGAATAATAATAAGAAATGAGTCTGTCTCTTATGAAATAAGGGGATTCAAGTTTTTTATTGGGGCGCGTTAGCGACGGATTTACTGACGGATAATTGAATATTAATATTTTTTAATTATTCCGTCGGTTATTTCATCGGTAATATTTAATTTAAATTTTCAATTTCGTTAAATTTTTTTAGAAACCGCCAACAATTACCGACGATTTTTCAATCCGTCGCTGATTCCGTCTGTAATATTTAACTGAAAATTTTAAATTAATTGGATTTTTTAAGAAAACCGCCAAATAACACCGACGACGTTTCAATCCGTTGGTGATTTTGTTCGTAAAGAACGACAATAAATAGTGCAATTGGAAAGTGAACAGTTCTGCAGCTCTCTAGAAAATACTAACGGAATTTTCCATCAGTGATTCCCTTTGTAATTGGCATGATGAACAGTGTTCACAGTTTACTAACGAATTTACCGACGGAATCATTACATTGGTAAAAATGACACGTCATCATTTTGTTTCTTTGTTTTAATTTTTTTTCCCATGGTAATTCCCTCGGTATATACCGAGAGAATATTTCCGTCGATAAAATCCCTCAGAAATTTACTGATGGAAATATTCCCTCGGTATTTCTGTTTATATTTATCGATTTTCTGGTAGTGCACGAACTCATGAGATCGGGTGCTCAATACCGATTGCGGGCTCCTAATGGCTGAGACACTATGGGTCATTCACAAGTTCTTAGTCATGGTATTGGAGACTCTGTACACCCGATTTCTATCGGATCCTCTAGACGATCTTGCTTCCATTCACAAATCCGGATCAAAATCTTGGCGGGTTAAAGGATCGTTCTCATATCTCTCCCTCAACCGGGTGTTATATGTCTCCTAAAAATAAAAACTAAAAGCATCAAATTCAATTCACAAAAATAATAACTTACGAAAGAAAATGGTTGAACGATCATATCACAAAATATTGAGCACCGTTATGAAAAAAAATAATTTTTCATTACGTTATTTTGTTAAGTTTTTCATCTAAATAGATAAAATTATATTTTTTACTTAAATGCCCCCTACTCTTTCTTTTGTATGGAAGAGATTTTTCTACTATTTTTTATTTTAATATCATCCACGCACATTTTTTTTTTATCATCACATCCTCCCGTTAGTGTCCCAAATACCATTAAAAAATGACATGTTATATCCCTAAAGCATGAAAATTTCATAGATACATGTGTTTTACTCCCTGAATTTTTTTAAAAAATTACTTTTTTCTCTATATTTTTTTCTTAGAAAGAAGTCCTTTGTAAAAAGTTTTTTTGTCATTTATGTTATTATAAATACAATTAGTTATTAAATTTTTACATGTCAAATAATAAACTTTATCAGAATTTTCAAAATAAATATATAAGAAACAAAATTTCACTAATATCAACCATAATCATAAAAATAATTACATCCATAATAAATTAAGTCAGTCAAACAAAAATTATCAACCGGTTCAGGGACTAAACTATTAATTTGAGATAGAACGCATTCTTATAATATCATATATTTATTAGGGACTAAATTGAATTTCTTATAAAATACTATGAGTAAAAATTCATGTAGGGACTTTTTGTAAGAAAAAATAAAATATAGGAACCAAATTTAATATTTAAAAACATTTCATTCATGAACGAAAGTTTTTTTTCAAAAAGATATTACAGTTCTTCTTAAACATGGTGACAAAATAAAATAAACAAAATCTTAAAATTACTGCTAAAACACTTGCCTCATTAAAAACAAAATCACCAACTCTCAGAAAAATCATGACAATTAAGTAAATATTGCAATGGAAATGATTAGAAAAAAATAATCATAAATAATATTATTGGCAACAAATAATTTTTTACTTAAGTTCAAAAGATATGAAATTGAGTTGAGATTTCACTTTAATCAAGAGTATATCAAGGTTAATTTCTTAAAACATTCCAGATGCAATATCGATGCCATCGATCAGCTACCCAGGGATTCCATGAAAGCTCTTTATAGGGCTCTCTTAAGTTATTTTGATGACGTTGCAAATGAAGTTAGCAAGAATGGAAAATCCTTTACTGCTGTCAATTATGTGAAGGAGGAGGTAAGATTCAGTTTCTTTTTTCCGGTATCGTTTTGGAGTCTTTTCTCTCCTGCTGTACTTAAGTCCTCTTGGACCTATCTCCTGTTTTATGTTACTTTTCTTTTTGTTGTAAATACTATCGACCAGATGAAAGAGATGATAAGAACCTACATAGTCGAGGCTCAATGGTGTAACGATCGTTTTGTGCCGCCATTGAATGAGTATGTGCGCAATGGAAAAATCTCGATTGGTTTTATGGCAACGACAACAGTATTCTTCGTAGTTGAAACTGCAAGAATCAAAGAATTGGAATGGTTAACAAGTAAAGCAAAAATCTCCGAGGCAGGATGTTTGTTTCTCCGCCTTATGAATGACATAGTGACCCATGAGGTATAATTACTCTTCCGAAATTCAGCATTAAACCATCCTCTGAGCATTATAATTTATTGTTTTTATGGAAAAAAAAATGATTATTTTAACATCCTTGCTCGATCATGTGAAGTTTGAACAAAAGAGGGAGCATTGTGCTTCAGCAATTGAATGCTACATGAAAGAATATGGAGTCTCCATGAACGAGGCAGTTAAAGAGCTTCAGAAAACATGTGCTGATGCATGGAAGGACATTAACGAAGACTGCTTGAAGCCCACTGCCATCTCCATGAATCTCCTTAACGTGTGTGTTAACAATGCACGTGCAACAGACGTCGTTTATGAGAGCAACGATGCCTACACAAATGCATCATGCTTGAAAGGTCGCATCAGTTTCTTGTTCGTGGAGAAAATACCCCTTCAAAGCTAAAATGTTGAGCTCCCACATGTCATGCCAATGAAACCATCGGTGCGAGTGCTGCAAAATGTTTCCTGTAATATATTTAGAGATAGTACGTACCATTAATTAATAATCTCCCATGCATTGTGTGTTTATGCATTTCTGTGTGTGTGTGTGTGTGTGTGTGTGTGTGTGTATATATGTGCTTTCAGTAAGAACTAAGTAGTTGCTCAATGTTTTCTGTGATAAAATGAGAGACAATAATGCTCTACTCCTCTCCCTCGCATGCTATTTGTAAGATCCTACATTAATAAAGTTGTGCATTTTAAGAAAAGATGCTTGTGTAAGATAAATGTCAATATGTTAGACATATAAACATAGTGGAAAATTAAAAGGATATATATCTCCTACCATGATTGATTACGTATTGAAACAATTGTCTAGAAATCTATACGTGCTGTTAAAAATAAACATACATTCTTCTTATCTATGTAAAACTCTAGGATTACTCTGTGTGGATGGAAGACACAGGCTTTTCATAAAACAAATTTAGCTAGACTAGGAACGCTTTATATGTAACTTAACTCTTGCACATTCATCTATCATGGATGTTATTGATCTACTACTAGATTTCAATAGAATCTAAGCCTTAATTCTCACTTAATTTAAAATTTATATGACTTATCGGTCACTTAAAGATATTTTTTTGATATTCTCCTACTTTGCTCATATAACACCACCTGAAAAGTGAAAATATATTTATAGAGTTCAAAATATCTAGTAAGTGGAAACACTCATACTTGAATCAAGAATACAACATATGAATCATAGTACTCGCACTTTATAATTAAATACTTCCTTTCATATATTACAATATATTGCATCCTAAAAAATAAGTGCTTAATGAGCAAATAAATTTTATGAATGAATTTCTAATAAGTCATTCGGGTCCAACTTTATATATCCTAATAGATATAGAAAATAATATTTTAAGTGCACCAAACTTAATGAATTTTACAAGATAGCATACCACAACTGTTTCTTTTTCCATTCCAAAAATTGTGCATTTTAAGGAAAAGATGCTTGTGTAAGATAAATTTCAATATGTTTGGCATATAAACACAACAGAAAATTAAAAGGATATATATCTCCAACCATGATTGATTAAGTATTGAAATAATTATCTAGAAATATATGTGCTGTTTATAAAAATAAAACCAGCGTTCCATTGTTTTTCAATTTTTGTCTTTACTTTGATTAAGATTTCCGGATGAGTTCTTCTCAACTTCTGCTTAATCGGCTTGCATCTTTCCACCAGTAGTATCCTATGTACTACGATACCCGTATCCAAACCAGGCATATCCTCGTAGGACCAGGCAAAGACATTTACGTAATCTCGGAGCAGTGCAATCAACTCTTCTTTCTCTTCAAGGGTGATCAAAGTCCCTATTTTCAGCTCTCTCTTGATTTCTTCATTACCCACATTTATGGTTTCAAGTTCCTCTTTAGCGGGCCTCCAAGCCTGTTCATGTTGTTCTATTAATTTTATGAATTGCCATATGTTTTTCTCCTCCCATTCCTCATCTTCTACAACTACTATGTATTCTTTAAAGTTTGGCCATTCATTCTCAATGTAAAGTGCACGTGTTGTTGTGGAGGATCTGCTTTCAGGGTTCCTGAAAGTGGGAAGTGATGTGTAAATGCATAGTAAGACATCACGATTAATTTTGAAAATGCATGATCTCATTAGAAGGAAAAGATTGGCTCAAAAAACAAAAATAAAATCCAATTGACATCATGAGCTTCGATTGTCAATGAATAAAAAGAAAACAAAACAGAAAAAGGCAAACAACATAGATAAAATTATAATCCAACAATCATTGTTGATTACATTTTTGAAAACCAATGGAGCTTCTTGGGTCTCCCAATTCTGGAACTTCTCTCCTTCGGCTAGCTTTCGAATGAAAGACCTGGCGGTAAATTCTTCCAGAATGTAGATGGTTAATTGCGGCAGCTCTTCATCCCTTCTTCCGGATTCAATCTTCTCAGCAATGTCCTCAACTTGATCTTCCTCCAAAGTGTTTATGTTCATTGAAGAAAGCTTCTGAAGAAGGTTTCCATGTCCCTTATCAGGTTGCATCACAAATGCGGCCTTTGGAAACGAAATCCTGATTGGAGGGATGACTAAGATTTCTTCTTCAGGCTTCCTTCCTTCAATCCTAGCCATTCTCTTCTCCCTTCTTGCACCAGCAACTCGCTTGTAATCCTCCTTCTTGGGCTTATATCCAAACCCAAACCTCTGTTCTGCAGCTTTCAGCTTGATTATATCAATCCATTCAAGTCTTCCTTTCTCGATGTCATATAGGAAAGGAATCTTGTGCTTCAAAAAGCTTTTAACGACCATTTTGGTGGCCACCGGGAACTCGGTATTCACAACTTCAAATGCATAAAGGTTTCCATCCTTACAATCTTCAGCTTCAATGAATAGAACTGCCACATTTCTTACCATTGATATAGTCTCCTCAGCCTTAATATTAACCAGAACACCATTAGCAATTGTACTTCAAACATTGATGCAGCGAGGAGGTGATAACTCCCGCAGAATGTATCCATGGCCTTCCTAACAACGTACTATAGAAAGGGTGGATATCCATCACTTGAAGGGTTACTAGAAAGACTTGTGGACCCACAACTAGTTCGACCTCAATTGTCCTTATCACTTGCCTTGGCGAGCCATCGTACGCTCTAGCCGTCATCACACTAGGTTGCATGTGTGAGGGATCTACCAGCATTTCATCCAACATATGCCTTGGTAACACATTAAGGGCTGAGCCGTTATCGATGAGAACTTTATCGATGAGACAATCTTTGCATCCGACCGTGACATACAAGGGCTTGTTATGTCTCGTTCCTTCAGCGTCAAGTTCATCTTCCGTGAAATATAAGTAATTGGCAGCATGGATCCTCCCTATTAGATGCTCCATAGTCTTTTGTTCAATATCTTGGGGTACGTAGGCCTCATTCAGTACTTTTTGCAAAGCATTACGATGCGGCTTGGAGCTGATTATTAATGACATAATGGAGATCTTGGCAAGGGTCTTCTTTAACTGATCCATTACACAATACTCACTATGCTTCATCAATTTCAGGAACTCATTTGTTTCTTCCTCAGTCACAGATGAGTTAGCCCACTTATCTCATTTCGGAACAACAGCAAAGGAGTTTCGATATTCGAGGTATAACCATAATCTCCAGGCATCGCTCCATAGTCTACTTTGTTTGCATATGAGGGCTTAGTTAATACCAATTTCGAGAGCCCATTAGTTGTTGATTGGACTCTACATTTCTCCCGATTCTCTATCATCTCTATCTCTTCATTGTCTCTTACAACCTCAATCCTTAGCTCTCCTAGAGTCAACATTCTTGCAACCTTATGATAAAACTCAATGCATTTATCAATGTGATGCCCTTTCCTTTTATGGAATGGCCAAAAATCATCTTCCCTCATGCAACGTTCAGATGGTTTCTCCAAATGTCCAGATTGTACCAACATTTCGTACAGCCTCGCCACGGTTACTCTTAGCACCTTCTCTTTGCTACCGACCTCCATAGTATTCACTACATTATCACTTGCAGCATGTTTGGGTAGAGGGTTTGAATTCACATTAGGCAAATCTTCAAAAGTGACCAATTTGATTTTGATCAGCTGTGAAACCCTCTTGTTAAAAGCTACACAGTTTTCGATGTCGTGGCCCGTATTACCAGCATGGTATTTACAAGTCAACTCGGGGTTGTACCAGGTAAGGAAAGGCGGTTGTATAGGTGGTAGTGATAGGGAAGCTATCTGCCCATTACTTAGCAACTTGGCATATAACTCCTTCAGGGTCAATGGCAAAGGTGGTAATTGTTCTTCTGGTTGGCGGTAATCTCTCCTTTGGTAACTATTTTGGTTATTGGTGGGGAATTTTGTTTGATGGGGTTGGTTTGGGATGGAGGGTTTGGAAAAGTTAATGCTGGTGATTTGGGAGGTAGGTGTTTGGTAGTTTTTACCTTTCCTTTAGTACCTGCCTTCTAGGTTATTCACCTCGATTTCCTTCTTCTTCCTAACGAAACCCCTCTTCTCTATAGGATCCGCAATTCTCCCACTTCGGATTCCTGGCTCAATCCTTTTAGCAATTCGCACAGCATCATAGAAATGTTGGGTTGAGCTACCCATAAGATGTTCATAGTATAGGGCCCTAAAAGTATTGGCAAACAGTGTCACCGTCTCCGTCTCTATTAGTGGAGGTTATACATTGATAGCTTGGTCTCGCCACCTTTAAGCATAAGCCCTCACGGACTCTTGAGTTCCTTTCTCCATGGTAATCAAACTGGTCCTATCAGGAGCAATCTCAAGATTGAACTTGTATTGCTTTAAGAAAGCATCTGCCAGGTCCGTCCATTTCTTGATCCTAATGTTGTCCAACCTCATATACCAGCTGAGGGCCGATCCTGTCAGGCAATCCTGGAAGAAGTAAATTAACAATTTATCATCGTGGATAACTTCTGTCATCTTATTATAGTGGGAACGAAGATGGGTCTTTGGGCATTCCATTACGGTATACTTAACAAGCTCCAGCACTCTGAACTTCTTCAGAATTACGATGTTAAGCACCAAACATACTTCAGCGGCCCTAACTAGGTCAAATAAGTCATTTCATTCAACTGCCCTTAGCCTCTCTTCTAGCGCAATCCACTTATCATACCCTACATGATCAGAGAATCTGATGTCCTGTGAATCCTCGTTTGTTGTATCCATTGTAATAGGGATTTGGATGGGCCGAGTGGGATTAGGATGCTGCTTATTTGGTGTATTTACCCCCGTGTTTATAGGTGAGTCAGGGATTTGAGCTGTTGGTGGTGCTTTATCAGGTTAAGTAGACGTTCCCTCTCTATCTCTGGCTCTCAACATTTTCTCGAGCATACTGGTCAGGTACGCCACATCATTTCGAACACCTTCAAGCTCTCTTTGGTACTGAGCTTCTGGTTGTGACCTTTCTTTGTTTTCCATCCTTTTTCTTTGTCGAGTGTCGTGGATTCCAGAAGGGGGACCTATGTTTCTTAGTTTGCAGATGCGTGCATAGATGTATGAGAAAATGCATGATTATGATAAGAATGCTTTGTATATTGGGTATGGATATAGCCTTCTTGTGAATGAATAATAGCCACCACCTTATAAATATAAGTTCTCTTGTCACATTGCTTTGCTAGGAGTACTGCTTTTCGAGTCGTTTGCTTGAATCATATTCACCAAGAGACAGATTTTGCATAAGAAGATGGGTCAGCGCCCTTTTCATTAATGCTTGATAAGTTTATTACATTTAAAAATAAAAAGGAAATACAACATATTAATCCCTTTCCTCCACAAACTCTCTAGCCAAAGGTAAGAAGGCAAACCCACGGTTCTCAATCTTCCCTAGAAAGGCATCAGTTTCAGCTAGGCTTTGGCGATAGCGAATGATGTCCGCTCCCACATTTCGTGCATTGATTCTAATAATTCGAGCATGTGCAGCAGCTTCATCCATTTGCTCAATTGTCTTGGTCATCTTTTCTATGAGCAACATATTGGTTTTGTTCAAAGAAGCATTGTTGGCGTCGATTTGATCCTTGTGTTTTTCCATTGCTGCTAGCTTCTCATCCAAATACTTCACCTTTTCACGTTTCTTGTCCAGTTTTATCCTCATAAATTTTATCTCATTCTTCTTAACTACTAACTTTGCTTTAACAACCTCAAAACCTTTCCTTTTTCATTTTTCTTTTACAAACCCCGTCAAACGGCTTTCCAACTCCACATAGTTCTTGTTCAAGTCCTCGTACTTCCCAATTCTATCCATCAGCTCAAACTGGACTTGTGCAAATTTCTCTTGGTAATACTTTGCGCTTCCTTGGCACTCTTCAAAATCAATCTTCAATGCTTCAAGTTCAGAGCAACTTTGCATCCAATCTAAACCCGTTCCTTCTAGCACCTTCTCATTTTCTTCCCTAGCAATCTTCTCCTCACCTAGCTTTACCTCAAGCCTTGTTATTCTCACATCTCTAGACTATATTTACTCATCTAGAAAAGCTCTCTTTTTATCCCCTTCCAGCATCATTTCTTCCAACATTGCCTTGTCTTTTCTGTTTTTGCTCAACTCTATCCGAAGTTGTTCCACTTGTCTTCTCAACTCCTCTTTATTATTAACCCTTTTCCTTTTAATAGTCTCTTCTACAGTTTGGGGAGATTTGACTCCTACACAAGGCATGGCTGAAGCTGCTAAATTTCTCCATCTTGCATATCCTTCACTTGCACTTGGATCCTTTAAACCTTCTATCTCAACCAAAACCAGATGCTTCCAATCTTTTTTTATGATCTCCAGAACTTCTTGTGTAATGGGATCTTTGAACAAACCAAAGAATTGAGCAATTCCCATAGTCCTTAGAATAAACTGCATGCCCCTAAGTTGCCTTACCACAAGGGCAGGAGCATAACTCATATAACCTGTAATCCCTACCAATGGCACCCAACGTCTTTATCCACAACTCATCAAGACTTTCATTGTCGTTACCTATAGGGCTCTCCACTTGAAATCACTATTAGGTAGACCTTCTAATTTGTCAACCCAACCTTGGTTGTCTAGATCTCCCCATTCTTCTTCTCTACTAATTTAAGGGGCCTTTGGGTAAACCACTAAAAATTATTGAAGACAGGCTTTTTTGTTTCAATATGGCTAACCATCCAGATATACAACAATTGCGTGCAACATCTCATTGCTCCTTTTTTGGCCCTCCTATAATGGTTAAGTGTCAAGATGGTTTTAGCTAAAATAGCAGCCACTGGATTGATTTGTGTATTCTCATACTCTATATAAGTAGCAGTGGCCTCCAAACTCACTACACTCGTCTGGCTTGGGAACAACACAAGGCCAACTATGCACAAGGCAATCAATCTCTCTTTTTATGATCCTGACTTCTTGTTCAGTTCAATTTCTAGCATCCTCCATTTCAGACCGGTGGCATTCTTTTCCAAGTTGGAGATTCTGAGCAGTTTTGACAGTTCGGGGATGATCTTGTCAGATCTCAAAGGAAAATAAATCCTATACAAATTGTTTGGAAACTCAGTCAACATCACATATTCCTCCATGGGGGACATAGGTCTATGCTTCCAAAAGAAAAACACCGGTCGTCTGGATCCCAAAAATGAACTAAGTCTCACACAACTAGGCTTAAAACTTCTACCCTTGCAATCTCCACCAAACGTCGTATTTCCTAAAAAAAATGAATCCTTATCCACATTCTGAAAGTGAGTCGTTAACTTGTTCACCTCGTTCATAATACAATTCAGGTTCTTGATTGGTGATAGCTTCTTAGCATTGCTTTAAGGCAGTCTCCTTCAGTCAATTGTGACAGTTTAGAATTTTTCCCATATACTATGATGGAAAATTTAGCAATAGTGGCCATTTCGTTCACAAGTCTTGCAATTCAAGATGCCTTGGGGTTAGACTTGTTTTGATGCAAAAGATATTATAGAGCATACACCCTAAGGATAGGTTCTAGTTCCTTTACGTGAGACATAGGGTAGGTTTACTACTTGGTCTCTAAAAGGGGTCTCTTGTTGTCCTAGTGATCACCCTCGTAAAGGCAATATGGGGGTTCGGCAGATAGTGGGATAACACGTGTACCAATCACTATCAGTCTAAACACTCAGCAAAGAGTTGGGGTTTACACAAACTTAAACCTTGACTCAAGTCATAAGGCAAGCTGCTAGTCCCCCATTTAACTTAAAATTTAATGTGTGTTCCATCAAAAAGATAATAATAATAAAGTGATGGATGACTATATGATGTATGACGGAATGTAAAGATGCATGCTAAAGCTTTTAAACAAAGTATCATTCATATAAAAAACAAAAACCAACAATACATAGCATAAACAAACAAATTACCAAGCCTAGTTCTAGGGTCCCTAGTGGAGTCGCCATCCTGTCGCACCCTCGCGGCGGCATCCGATGGTGATTTTTCATTTGATTTCGAGTTGCTTTGTTTTTGTGAATAAAGGAGTCGCCACCTAGTATTATGATTACTAGGAAACCTAACTGGTCTTTCAGAGATTCTAAGGCAAGGGACTGGTTGTGTAAAGGGAAGGTATTAGCACCCCTAGTATGCCCTACCTAAGGTAAGCTGCTTGGTGTTTAGTTTGCCTTATAACTGCTATGGTGTTGATGTTTTCTAATCCCATTAGTTTTCCTAGGATACATTTTACTATGATGAACAAATTAGGACTTGAAAGTCTAAAAAGAAAGAACCCTTGGTCAATATGGATCACACCCTTAGATATGTCTACAAAGTACCAAGGAGAACCAATGCAAATCTCTTGAAATCTGTGTTTAATTCAGAATAAATTTATTAAGATAGAAATCCAAGGAGATTCCACGTGCTTTAAAAGCTTATTTTTCCCTTAGTATTTCAAGAGTTTGCGACTCGTAAATCGCAAGGCGGAAAGATAAAAAAATTTAGAAATCTAAGGAAATTCAGGGCGCCTTAAAAGCCTATTTTCGCCTTAGCATTTCATACTCTCACGGCTCGTAAACCGTGAAGTCAAAAATTGAAATGTCCTCAATTATAATCAAGGCTTCTTTCAAGGATGTGTGATGACTTATTATTCCTAGAAAATTATTTTGGATATTTACGCGACTTTTTCCATTTTGGTCCTTGGTTTCGGATTTCTTCAACTAAGTCCCTAATTGGCCATCAAACTTCAATATTTATGCAATTAAGCCCCTGATTTGACAAAACTAAATCTCAAAAATTATAATTTGACTCCAGAACTTTAATTTCTTCCAATTAAAGCCCAAATTGACTTCAAAATCAATTTTTTTTACAATCAAATCCTCCATAAAATTTAATTGAGTCCATAAAAGTCTGATTTTGGACTTTTCTTCCTCAAATTGAATTTTCTTTGTCAACAGGGCTCTCATCAAGCAACAAAATACCGTCAAATTTTAATCTTTGTATTTTTGAACCTCCTCAACTAATTTTTTAACCATTTTCTAAGCGTTCTGGCATCCTTTTTCACTGTTATATTTCTTGATAATATTTTTTATATATATATTTTTGTATTTTATTTTTTTGAAGAGAGGAAAAAAATGTGAATTGGGGAGTAACCCAAAAATGGGTTGTGACAGATAATGAACTGTATAAATTATAATTAACTATGCGTTGTTGATATAAATTATATGTGGACTATTCCTAACTCCATGAAATTTTGAAAAGAAAACCCTTGACTTCTTAAGGATAAGATTCGACCAATAAGGAATTTTAAAAGAGATAATTGATTTTGTGTAAAAGCTTGTGTAAAGGATGATTGTATATAGTTTTGTTTACGGGAGAAAATATTTGATGGAGTCATTGAACATGATTTGTTAAGTTTATGATTGAGTATGCAAAGGTTGGGTTTTTTTAGATGTATATTAAACCCCATAATTTTATTTTATTTTTGTTAGTTGGGAATATAGGATTGAAAGAGAACAGGAATAGGGTTCCTATGATGAGTTTCTTAGTTTATGATAGTTTGGCCCTGTTAATGTAGGGGAGACTACGGAAGTTGGACAATAGATAGGAGCAGCTAGACATTTGCAGGCTCCAAGTGGGTGCTCTGGACCTTGAATTTATCTTTTTAAATTTTATGTTTTGTGCTCTATTTTTATTTTATTTCTTAAAGACATGGATATAAAAAAATAAAAATAAAAATGGAATATGTGGAAAAATGGTAACTTTGACTATCTTCTATAAGTGGAGCTAGAGGTGCCGGTATATCTGACTTGCTAGTGTGTTAACTTTGACTGACTTTCATGAGTGCAGCTAGAAACATTAATATATCTGACTTGCTAGTGTGTTTACTTTGACTAGCTACTATGAGGAGAGCTAGAGGCATCAATATATCTGACTTGTTGGTGTGTTTTCTTTGACTAGCTACTATGAGGAGAAGAGAAGGAGTTGATGAGAGAAGAGAAGAGAAAGAAATGGATATTGATGTTTTTTATATATGGGGAAGAAGAAGAAGAAGAAGAAAGGAGCCCTGTCTGTTGTGAAATTAGGGATTCTAGGCTTTTTTATTAGGCGTTTTACCGATGGATAATTAAATATTAATATTTTTAATCATTTCTTCTGTAATATTTAATTTAAATTTTCAATTTATTCAAAAATTTTCAGAAACCGCCAAATATCGCCGATGACTTTTCAATCCATCGGTGATTCCGTCTATAATATTTAATTTAAAATATTAATTTAATCGAAATTTTTCAAAAACCCGCCAAATAACACCGACGACTTTTCAATCCGTTGGTGATTTGTTTGTAAAGAACAGTAATTAACAGTGCAATTGGGAAATGAACAGTTCTAGAGCTCTCTGGAAAATACCAACGGAATTTTCCATTGGTGATTCTCTTTATAATTGACATGATGAACTGTGTTCACGGTTTACCAAGGAATTTACCGACGGAATTTATTTCGTTGGTAAAAATGGCACGTCATCGTTTTTTTTTACTTTGTTTTAGTTATTTTTTTTGCCACTGTAATTCCCTCGGTAAATACCGAGGGAATATTTCTATTGGTAAAATCCGTCAGCAATTTATCAATGAAAATATTCTCTTAGTATTTCTGTTTGTATTTATCGATTTTTTGGTAGTGTTCTTCATGGATTTCATGACAAGAATAGCCAAACAACCTTTACATTATGTGATTATTAACACTTTAACACTTGAATCCAAGGTTTTCTTCATACATATTAGCATAAAATCATGAACAAAAACATCAAATATGCCACACATGCATCACTTTTCAAACGAGGTTCATTTGGTAGGTTTTTTTCCTTAGATAAGATCATAAGTTGCATTCCATAAATCCTAATGTTTACAACCTAAGTTACATTGACATGTAACAACTAAAAAATGATTAAATTAGGGTTATTTAATACAAGGAAAATGTCAGAAACTCACATAGATGTTGTTAGGTTGTTGTTGTTTCTCCTGTCGCATGTGTGCGGCATCGCGGCGAACCGTCCACCCTCAAGGCAAATGTAAAGGTCTATCTGGCAAATATGGGGAGATAAAAAATTCTTTTCTTTTATTAGTGGAAAATTTGAATGGAAGTCGCCACCTCGTATTTTGATCACTAGGAACCCTAACTAGTCTCAGAGATCGGGTACAGAGACTGGTTGTGTAAAGGAAAGGTATTAGCACCCCAACTATGCCCTACCTAAGGTAAGCTGTATTGTTTTATTGTCTGATAAAATCTAAGGTCTTGTTGTGGTTTCTAATTGTCGGTCTGTCTACGGTTTAAGAAAAGTCCTCCTCTATAAGGAGATCCTTATCTTATCAAGTAAAAACCTAATTGTTTTATGTCGTCAAAAGAAATATCTTTTTAATAACTAGAATATGTTTTATGTATAAATTTGTAATCCCTGATACTAAAACAAAATAAAATATTTTTTTTAGAATTTTTGCAATTTTGGCCAATATTCTCTTGACTTTAATAAATTGGTTATTAAAGCCAAAATGCATGCTAAAATATTTTTTTCTAGTGTATGAAAAACACTATGATTTTTTAGCTTCGAGACACTTGGTCGTATGCACAAAAATATTTTTTTTCTTTTTTCAAATTTGTTTAAGTTGACGAAAACCAGGTATTTTAATACTGAATTTTTATTTTTACGGTGTAAAAATATAAATCGATATTAACCAAAATAGATAAAATAAAAAAACATGAGAAAATCAATAACGTTTTTTTAATTTTTTTTTAATTAGAATGGGCCACACCGGCCCAACATAAAAATGGGCCCGCACCGGCCCAAAAATTATAATTAGCTAGTTATTGTGCTATGCACAGTAACCAGTTAATTATTTTCATTGCTCACATTTTGCATGCAAATGAAAGCAAAGGGAGACGGAGCAAAGAAGGGGAAGAAGAGAGAAGAGAGAGGCGGGGAACTGACTTGCGGCGGCTGCTGTGGAGGCTCACGGTGGTGCTCGCTGGTGGCGATGGTTCCAAGTTTCGCTACTGTTGGTGGTGGTGGATGGTTTCTTCCCCCCTGTTTCTTCCCATGTTTTCTTTCTCTCTATTTTTTCTTTTTTTTTTTTTCCTGATCTTCCTTTCTTTCTTCCTCTTTGAGTCTTCTTTTTTTTTCTTTCGGTCTTTCCACCCTCTCTTTCGTGTTCTCCTTTCTCTGCTCTTTTCCCCTGTATTTATAGGAAAAACAGGGGGGAGAGAGGCAGGGGCGGCTACTGTGCAGCCGCCCCAAAAACCACCAGAGGGGCACGTCCCCTTTGTTTTTTCCACACCGTGGTAGGCCTCGGGTCAGAGTTTAGGTAAGTGGGGGCTTTGGGTCAGCGTCTTTTTGAGTTTTAGGAGAGAGAGAGGGAGAGGGGAAGGCTGCTGCTTCTTCTTCCCGTGCCTCGCACGTCCAGGGGAAGAAGAAGACCCACAATGCCGTTCAAAATAGCACCGTTTAGGTCTTTTTTCCTCCTTTTTTTTGCATGAACAGTGTATAAAACGGCGTCGTTTTGGACAAAACTTCATTTAAAAAGGAAAAGGCGGCAAAAACGTGTCAGAGCTCACATCGGTCCTCAATTTGTGATTTGTTCAATCGAGTCCTCAATTGCAATTTTGATTGTAAAAATCAATTCGGTAGCATCCCTGCCAAATTCAATTGTCAGCCCTGAAGTTGGCCGCTTTTTTCACATTGGTCCTTGGTCTGAATTTATGCAATTTGACCCTCAATTGATCAATAAACTTCTAATTTCTTCAATTTGGCCCCTGATTCGGTTTAATTGCAGCCCCTCTATTTACGCGCGTTTTTTATTTTGGTCCTTGATTTCGGATTTATTCAATTAAGTTCGTAATTGGCCATCAAACTTCAATATTTATGCAATTAAGACCCTGATTTGACCAAATTAACTCTCAAAAATTATAATTTGACTCCAGAACTTTAATTTCTTCAAATTAAAGCCCAAATTGACTTCAAAATTAATTTTTCTTGCAATCAAACTCTTCATAAATTCAATTAAACCTTCAAGAAAATTTAATTGAGTCCATAAACATCTGATTTTTGGACTTTTCTTCCTCAAATTGAATTTTTTTGTCAACAGGGCTCTCATCAGTCAACAAAATACCGTCAAATTTCAATCTTTGTATTTTTGAACCTCCTCAATCAATTTTTGACCATTCTCTGAGTGTTCTAGCATCCTCTTTTTACTGTTATATTTTTTTGATAATATTTTTTTGAAGAGAGAAAAATATGAATTGAAGAATAACCCAAAAATAGGTTATGACATTTCCCAAGATTATCCTCACGAACCAAGTTGTTGACATTGTTTTGAAGTGTTATTGGCACCTCTCAAGACTTTTGATGCTTCATGAAGATACTGCTACGATCCTAGAACTCCTCAAACTCCAACAATAAACTTAGAAGATCATTGAACAAAAAGGTGTTTGCTGCTGCAACTTCTTTTCTTTGTTTCTATCCACACTAAAATTGATACTAGCTACCACCTAGAGTTGTTGTTGTCAAATTAAACTACTGTTAAGACCTCCTAAGCATGTCATTGAGGTCTATGGTTGTCTCAAAGATAGCCAAAAGGGTTGTTGCAGCTATATTGCCATGATTATTGAATATGAAGGTCACTTTTCTTTACTTATTAACTCTCTTCCATACAAAAACTTCTTCTTTTAACTTATCTCTCCACTCTATTCTCTCTTTATATCATTTTTTTTCTTTCTTTATTTATTTCTCTTCTACTGCCTTTTTCTCTTATGTCCTTCTTCTTTCTCGTGTGTGAATATAAGGGCTATTTCTAGGCAGAGATGGGGGGATTGGGGATCTTGATCTAGCTAGATCAAGACCCTTAAACCTTGGGCAAACATCTTATCCCTTTTTTTAAATTTGTTCTTGTCTTATCCCTGCTACAAGGTTGGCATAAATGGAGCACTGATCTATTCTGGTGTTTTGCAAGTTTTGGTTGTAGGCTTTAACAATGTTTTTTGCTGGTTTGGCAGGGAATTTAAGAGCCAAAGACAATCGAGAAATATAATGAAGGGGAGGAACAAGGTCATGAATGAAAGGGGAACATGTCTTTTGTCTTGATGGGACCTAAAACACAAAGAAACAAAAGGCCAAAAATCCCATCTAGAGCTGGCCAAATTTCTCATAAACCAAACTCATGAGGTTGAAGAAGGGATCAAACGATGTGTCATTCCTTGTCTTTATTTCGTTAGGGTTTGTAAATATTAAATTAAACGATGTCGTTTTAGACCATTCACTTTGGTTCTAGAACCTCAGCCCCTTTCTGGTTTTAATAATTGGTTTCACAAGTTCTCAATTCGGCTCCAATTGGACTTTTACCATTGAAACATTTTTCAATTTCACCATTGATCTAACTTGATGTGGTCCCTATATTTTAATGTGTTTCGTAATGTAGTCCTTGGTTTTCTAATTTGTGTAATTTTTGTCAAATTGACTCTTAATCTCAATTTTCTCTTCCATTACATCCTTGATGGAATTAATTGGACCCTTTTAATTCTAGTGTCTTTTCATTTTGGTCTTTGATCCTTCAATTTTTTTTATTTTTAAGCAAACTGAATCTATATTTTTAATTTTTTCAATCAAGGCCCTGATAAAATTAATAAGGCCCCTAAATTTGAACTATCTTTTTCTATTTTAATCCTTAGTCCTTTAATTCTTTCATTTTGATCAAATTCACTATCAATTTTAATTTTTTTCTTAAATTAAACCCTTTATTGTCTCTTGAAATTATTCTTGACCTTTTGGTATCAGTTATGGCTCAGTTCTTGCTTTTAAAAATTCATTATTTGTCTAATTTTATCCCTAATTGTATTTTTTAAAAAAATATTAATTTTTTTTTTTTTGTATTTTAATTATTTTTCACCAATTATCCTTTTTTTAATTTGTCAAATTTTATCTACAAAATTTTTTTATGATAATTTTTTCTTTTTTTTGTAAAGGGATAAAAACTGGTTTATGGAAAATATCTTAGTGAAATTGAATCAATAATTTGCCTTTCCGTTTCCTTCTACAATTTTTCTATTTTGTTTTTTAGAAAGAAGCTACAATTGTAGAATAATTGTAGAATAATTTCCAAAAGGGATGGGCCTGTTTGAGAGAGTGGTTGCAGTTGTGGTTGCTTTTCAAAGTGTTTTTCATGCTGAAATGCATCAAAATGATGTTTTTTCATTTTTAAAAAATTATTTTTGAGATCATCGCATCAAAACAATCCAAAACATATAAAAAAAAATTAATTTTTAGCAAAAAACAATTAAATTTTTTAAGAGCACGGTTTGCACCGCGCTCCACTTTTTATGTTTATTGTGGTCAAATTTGTATTATGCTAGCTTTTGTGGTTGTGGTTTGAAAAATATTGTTTTATAAAAAGTACTTTTGGTTGAGATTGATTTTATATTTATATATATTTGGTTAAAACTGTGGTTGAAATAGAGGTTGAACAAAAAGTAATTTAATGTGTTTGGTGATATATATTAATATTGATGGTTTTTAATTTAAATATTATAGATTTAACTACTGCTATTATATCATAAAATAAATAATACTTTATATAAAAAAAATTTATTGTTCCATTAAACTATCTATAATTACATCACATACGAAATTCATTCGACAAGGACTACAGTTTTCATGGTTTTTTGAGCGTACAACAAAATCAGGTAAAATATCATTAGGAATAAAATTGGGATTAAGATCAAATTCTGCAAAGCCTACGTCATCATGCGATATCCTTCTAATTTATATAGTGTCATTGAATAATGTTAAACACTAGTTTTTTTAATAAAATACATTTTAAAAAAATTAAATTTTTTACTGTTCACGTGAATAGTGCAAGTGAATAAAATCACTGCACTATTATGGGTCCCATGAACTAAAAACACTGGTTACCACTTTAACCAAACAGGCATGTGGTTTCTTCAAAACGTATCCATCGCCGCGTAGACAAACATTCGGTGACCAACGCAGCCGCCGTACGTAGAAGTCCTGCGTTGACTTCATTGTTCTCTGCATTTTTCTCAATAAAGTACAAGATTCGATTAATAAATAAGGGATTGTTAAGGTGTTTTTTTTAATTCTCCAAAGAGTATATATTTTATACTTAAATTTGTAAAATTGCTAGTTGCAAAAGTTCTTTTAAAAAAAATGACGGTCAATTTGTGAGGATGATCTTAGCAGACAAGTATAATAATGGAGCCTTCTGGCCCAGCGGCAGAGGCAAGGTTTCCTTGCTTCTGTCACCTGGCTTCGAGACTCAGCGTGCATGCCTGTCATCCCCGCGGTGTCTTACCTGCCTAATGGGCTTGCAGGGTGTTCAGTGGGTCCGAGGATTAGTTATGGTGCGCGTAAGCTGGTCCGGACACCCCGGGTTACCAAAAAAAATAATAATAATAATGGTGCATCATTTATGCGTCATGAAATCGAAATTTCTTTTAGTCTAAGCTTAAACTAATAAATAGCCGACACATCATGTCTCGTGGATAAGCCTATAAAATATATTTTAATTAATTTAAAATAAATTAAGTGAATGAAGTTAAAATGAATCAACATTAATTATGAAAATACTTTAATTCAATATGATTTCAATTATTGAAGCACGATTGTGGGCAAAGCCATCTATCCGAAGCCTTGATGATTAGATGCATGACTAAGGAGAAATCACCATGGGAGCCTGAGGAAAAACTATAGGTAGCCAGGGAGTAGACAAAGGACCAAGGCTCAAGGAGGAGGGCTTGATATGGAAGTATAAAGTGATGTTATTTAAAAGGGTGTTTGGAAGTGTGATGAAAGTTAGTTTTTAAAGTGTATTTTATTTGAAAATATATTAAAATAATTTTTATAACAGTACATTAAAATGATCTAAAAAAATTAAATTTTACCCATCTTCCATTTAGAACACAATACCAAACACAAGCTAACAAATTAAATAAGAAAATGGGTTTACCCTACTACAATCCTAACTCGTTTGGTTACTGTCTGCTTTGTGGTTTTGAGGAAGGGCCGACAAAAAATTGAGGTAAAACCTATATCTATTGGTTTTAGAGATTGTCATAATAGTGAAATGCATAATTTTCCGACACTATTGCAATACCACATTCATTTGCTATGATCCTTCTTGTTAGGATTATTGTCATTATTGTGCAACAATCATCAATAAAGTGCACTGTCCATTGACAATAAAGCATATCTGCAGCGTCAAAGGCTACAATGATGGGTTGTTGATGGCAGCTGCTAATATCAAAAGAAGCTACATCAACCATTGACAAAGAGTGGTCATCATTGTTGACAAAGGAGTAAGAGGAGCTGTCATTAAAGCCTATAAATATAGGCATCATTTGGAGAGCAAAAATGAAAGAGAGTATAGAGCCAAGAATGCGAGGAATATAAGAGAGAGAGTGAGCTGCCAAGGGTAGCAAGCAGTGGCTGCCATTGCAGCGCTGCTAAGAGAAAAGATGAGTGATGAGAGTTGAGTAGAGTGGATGATTCCTTCTCCTCTATTGTTGTAAAATCTTGTTCTCTCCTTGTATAATATATAAGAATGGCTTCTCCCGTGAATGTAAATAGTTTGTCAAATCACGTTAAATATTATGTGTCAACATGCTAAACCTCCAATGGATAATGATCATGAACACCACCGGTCCATCGGGAGAAACCCCCATCACTTCTAGCATTATGATCATTCCTGCATGGAAGCGGGCACACATAATTCTGCTTCAGAAAACAGGTTGCTTTCGATTTCTTGTATTTGTATATTTATGTAGGTGTAAGTCACAATTTGCTTATTGATCATGGATTCTTGCAAAAAAAATATAGAAAAAACAAGGCAGTGGTGTCTTTATTTTAGGGTTCATGGACATGGATAGTTTGTGTGATAAAATTCTTATTATGATGCTACATTCCTGAAGGCACATATTGATGCTAGACTGACATTCATTGATTTTTCAGAATCATTACCTCTGTGTTGCGTTTTGCAATAGATAACAGATGCAGGGATGCCTATTAGGTTACTGTTTGTCTGGTCTCAGTGATTATAAGGATACACGATATCATTGTCTTGTGCTATGCAACGCGGTAGATCAATTTTTTTAACATAAAAAAAAAATTATAGTTATTGCTAATATTTTTGTTAATAGAAAATATATTTTAAATCATATGGGGATTATTTCAATGTTACTTAGTTGATTTGGTGACTCCTAAGACAACCCGAACGACCAGTGAAAAAATAGTTTGACTTAAAATAAATATTTAAAATGATATTTTTTTTATAACCCTATAAAAAGAAAATCAAAAGAAATTACAAAGTCTAATTTCTGATAAACTCAATGTTGAATAATGAAATTGAAAAAAAAACAATAAAAAACAAATTGAAAAAAATTATGAATATCAATTCTCAATCAACTCAATGTTAGAAAATAAAATCGATTAAAAAAATGATACAAAAAACAACTTGAGTGAACTCAAGTTAATTTATCATCCGTGATCCGAGTCTTAAAACAGAGATAACCTCATAGAAAACAAAAAAACAAATTATGAAACCTAATTCCTAAGCAACCTATTATTAAAAGGTAAAACTAGAAAAAAAAAAACCAATTAAGAAAAGGAGAAAAAAAACTAAATCAATCGAGTTAACCTATCAAATTTGCAATCTGGATTATAAAACTGAGATAATCTCGTAAAAAATAAATTATAAAATTAGAAATTTTTATCCCCCAATTTAAAAAAAAATAAAATTGAATTAAAAATAAGAATAAATTCAAAAAACAAAAGTCAAAGAAAGAAAAGGCAAATCACTATTCGTAAAAGGCTCTTGTAGTTTTTCTTTCTTTTTTTTAATTTTCTGATTACCATCAGCTCCTAGGAATGAAAATAACGTGTTGTGTTCATTGTATTCCATGTAAAAGTGTCATGTCATTTGCTTGTGTTTGGTCAATAGGAGTAGGAGATTAATAACATGAACATGTCACGCATGACCTTGTTGCTTAGTTATTTTACTCGATGACCGTGATCTAAATGTTTTCATAAGTTCCTCTTAGCGACCAACAACATATATATGTTTACTACCATTTGATGCATGATTAATTTATTCAGTTATATTGAAGCAATATATTACTAAATATGATTATGTATTTATAGAATTTGATCAACATTTAAATTTTATTTATGATGAGATTTTAATTAATATCATGTCATGTTCATAAAGTTATGCAAATCATTAATTAATCATCTTAAATTGATGATTTTTATTATGAGATTTAAGCTAGTTTAATAGGATAATTTATATTTCAAAACATGTATAAATATAATAATAATAATATTTTTATAAAATTTAAAGTTATGAAATTACAACAAGTCATTTTAATATCAGCCATACTTTCATTAGTATTTTTATCAAAACATATTTAAATGTTTTTTTAGTTTAATTAATAACAACTAAAAGGGTTTGTTTTTTCAATCTATATTTTTAAAAATCATAACTATTAAAGTTATTACAATATCAAATACGCACGAAGCAAATCATGTCAACCACGGATCGATCACTTACACATGCATATTTTTGTAATGATATTAGCAATTATTTCATAAATAACTATTTATTAAACTAATATGCATAATTTTTAAAATAATTTGATCATTATTTTTTAATGAGAATAAAATATTTATTTATTTTTAATTTTTATTATAAAATTAAAATTTAATTTAGTTTTCCTAGATTTATGGTTATTATATATTTTTTATATATATAGATGCATGATAGATTCATCATCTTTCAATTTTTTAATCCAAACTTACTTTGATGATCATGCTAAATTTTTATTTAAAAAATAATATTTTTTATAAAAAAAAAAGAATAAGTTTTGGTCAAAAAAATGAAATACATGAGTATGAAACTAAGTTTTTATTAAAATCATTATTTATACTTTTTGTTAAATAAATCATAAATGATTTATTGTCAAGTCAAAATTAAAATCACATAAAAAACCGTTTTGATTATAAAAAATTCCATGGTTTTATTAATTCCCTTCCCTATAAGCATTTGTTTTTATTATTATATAATTAAATAAAAAATAAACTCTAAAAGAAGAGAAACATATCATTTATTGTGGTCAAATTGGTCTCCATAAGAAAGCTATGGTGACCAACGCAGCCGCCGTACGTACAAGTCCTGCGTTGACTTCATTGTTCTCTGCATTTTTCTCAATAAAGTACAATATCCGATTAATAAATAACGGGCAAAGCCATATTTTTTACTTAAATTTGTAAAATTGCTAGTTGCAAAAGTTTTTTAAAAAAAATGAGGGGCAATTTGTGAGGATGATCTTAGCAGACAATTTGTGAGGATGAAATCGAAATTTCTTTTAGTCTAAGCTTAAACTAATAAATAGCCGACACATCATGTCGTGGATAAGCCTATAAAATATATTTTAATTAATTTAAAATAAATTAAGTGAATGAATAGTTAAAATGAATCAACATTAATTATAAAAATACTTTAATTCAATATGATTTCAATTATTGAAGCACGACTATGGGCAAAGCCATCTATCCGAAGCCTTGATGATTAGATGCACGATTAAGGAGAAATCTCCATGGGAGCTTGAGGAAAAACTATAGGTAGCTAGGAAAAACTATAGGTAGATATGGAAAGATAAAGTGATCATATTATTTAAAACGGTGTTTCGAAATGTGATAGTTGTTTTTTAAAATGTTTTTTATTTGAAAATGTATTAAAATAATTTTTTATTTTTTAAAATTATTTTTATAACAGTACATTAAAATGATTTAAAAAAAATTAAATTTTACTCATCTTCCATTTAGAACACAATGCCAAACAGAAGCTAATACGATACATAAATGTTTTTCTGAACACAATTCAGAAAAACTATAGGTTATTGTTTGTCTGATCTTAGTGATTAGTAGAAGACACGACCAGCAATAACACCATTACTAGTTAGATTACCCGCGCGATGCTGCGGGTTAATTTTTTTTTACATAAAAAATATCAAAAAAAGCTAAAATTTAAAAGTGTTAGGTCTTCTGCAAAGTTATACCCAAGAATCTTGGGTTTGGCTGCAACGTCTGACTCAAGAGTAATATTTATAATATTAATAATAACATTAAACTTGCATGATCCAAGTTTAAGTGGGTTTGGCTGCAATACCAGACCCAATAACTTTGGATGTGGGTCTGGTTGCAAGGTCGTATCATAAAAGTATGATAATTAAATAGATTAAGTAAAAAGAAAAAAAAACATAGAAAAAAAAAACCAACATGAAGAAAATAACTAATGAAGAAAAAAAATTTGAATTAACTGGGTTAACTCTTCAAACCAGGTTAACCTTCAAACATTGGATTTGTGTCGTGAAAGTTTGATAACTAAATAGAAAAAAAAAATTGACGGGTTACCCTAGAATTAACTGGGCTAACCCGTCAAACCAGAGATCCGTGTCATAAAAGTCTGATAATTAAACAGAAAAAATTTAATATTAAGAAAGTAAATTAAAAAAATAATTAGAAAAAAATTAAGAAAAAAGCCAGAAAAAAACTAAAGGCATCAGCTTTTTCACTGTGGACTGCACTGTGCAGTCCACAATAAAAAAGCTTAAAAAGAAAAAAGAAAAGGGAAAAAAACAAAGGCATACCCACGGGTTAATTTTATTTTCTTGCATAAAAAATATAAAAAAGGCTAAGATCTAAGAGTGTTAGGTCTTTCTGCAAAGATATACCCAAAAGCCTTGGGTCTAATTGCAATGCTTGACCCAGGAGTGATATTTATAATATTAATAATAATATTAAACTTACATGACTCAAGTTTAAGTGAGTTTGATTGCAACACCAGATCCAAGAGCCTTGGATGTGGATCTGGCTGTAAGATTGTGTCATAAAAGTATGATAATTAAATAGATTAATTAAAAAGAAAAAAACAAAGAAAAAAAATAAATGAAGAAAAAGAAAAAAAATCTGAATTAACTGGGTTAACCCTTCAAACCAGGTTAACTCATCAAACTTGGGATTCATGTCATGAAAGTTTGATAACTAAATAGAAAAAAAAAAGTTGATGGGTTAACCAAGAATTAACTAAGTTAACCCGTGAAACCAGGTTAACCAGTCAAACCTGAGATATGTGTCATAAAAGTCTGATAATTAAATAGAAAGAAATTTAACATTAACAAACTAAATTAAACAAAAAAAAATTAATTAAAAAGAAAAAAAAACTTCGGGTTACCTTGTCGAACCAGGTTAACCCGTTAAACCCGAGATCCATGTCATAAAAGTATGATAACTAAATAAAAAAAATTAACATTAACAAAAGAAAAAAACAAATAAAAATGGACGGGTTAACCCAGAATTAACTGGGTTAACCTGTAAAACCAGGTTAACCTATCAGACTTAGGATATGTGTTATGAAAGTCTGACAACTAAATAGAAAGAAATTTAACATTAACAAACTAAAGTAAACGAAAAAAATTAATTAAAAAAAAAAAAACTTCGGGTTAACTCGCCAAACTAGATTAACCTGTTAAACCTGGGATCATTGTCATGAAAGTCTGATAACTAAATAAAAAAAATTTAACATTAACAAAAAAAAATGGACGGGTTAATCCAGAATTAACTGGGTTAACCCGTGAAACCAAGTTAACCCGTGAAACCTGAGATATGTGTCATGAAAATCTGATAACTAAATAGAAAGAAATTTAATATTAACAAACTAAAATAAACGAAAAAAATTAATTAAAAAGAAAAAAAAATCCGGGTTAACTCGTGAAACTAAGTTAACCTGTTAAACTCGGAATCAATGTCATAAAAGTCTAATAACTAAATTAAAAAAATATTAACATTAACAAACTAAATTAAACAAAACAAAATTTATTAAAAGAAAAAAAAAACAAAGAAAGAAAAAAAAAAGCTAAAGGCATCAAAAAAAAATGAAAAAAATAGCTTAAACTAAATTAAACAAAACAAAATTTATTAAAAGAAAAAAACAAAGAAAGAAAAAAAAAGTTAAAGGCATCAAAAAAGAAAAAATAAAAAAAAATGAAGAAAAATTGGTTTTAAAAAAGAGCTTAAAAAAAAAAAAACAACTCAGCCTTTCACTATGGATTGCTACAGTGAAAGACTGAGCAGTTTTAGTATATTTTTAATAAGGAAAAACTATAGGTAGATAGGGAGTAGACAAAGGACCAAGGCTCAGGGAGGAGGGCATGATATGGAAGGATAAAGTGATGTTATTTAAAAGGGTGTTGGAAAATATGATAAAAATTGTTTTTTAAAATATTTTTTATTTGAAAATATATTAAAATAATTTTTATTTTTTTAAATTATTTTTATAGCAATATATTAAAATGATTTTAAAAAATTAAATTTTACTCATCTTCCATTTAGAACACAATATCAGACAAAAGCTAACAAATTAAATAAGAAAATGGGTTTACCCTACTACAGTATCAAACTCGTTTGGTTACTATCTACTTTGTGGTTTTGCGGAAGGGCTGACTAAAAATTGAGATAAAACCTATATATATTGGTTTTAGAGATTGTCAATAATATTGAAATGCCTAATTTTCCAACAGTACCATTGCAATACCACATTCATTTGATATGGTCTTTTTTGTTAGGATTATTGTTATTAATGTGCAACAATCATCAATAAACTGCATTATCCATTGACAATGAAGCATATCTGCAGCCTATTACCATTGTTAAAGGCTACAATGGTAGGTTGTTGGTGGCAGTTACTAATATCAAAAGAAGCTACACCAACCATTGATAAAGAGTGGCTATCATTGTTGACAAAGGAGCAAGAGGAGGTGTCATTGAAGCCTATAAATAGAAGCATTATTTGGAGAGAAAAAAAATAAGAGAGTGTAGAGCTAAGAATGCGAGGAATATAAGAGAGAGTGAGCTGTCAAGGGCAGCAAGTAGTGGCTGCCATTTGCAGCACTGCTAAGAGAAAAGATGAGTGATGAGAGTTGAGTAGAGTGGATGATTCATCCTCTATTGTTGTAAAATCTTGTTCTCTCCCTATATAATAAGAATGGCTTCTCCCGTAAATGTAGATAGTTTGTCAAACCACGTTCAATATTATATACCAACATATTAATTAAGCCTCTAATAAACAATGATCATAAACACCACCGGTCCGCCAGGAAAACCCCCAACACTTTTAGCATTATGATCATGTCTCCATGGAAGCGGGCACACATAATTCTGCTTCAGAAAACATGTTGCTTTCGATTTCTTGTATTTTTATATTTATGTAGGTGTAAGTCACAATTTGCTTATCGATCATGGATTCTTGCAAAATAAATATAGAAAAAACAAGGCAGGGGTGTCTTTATTTTAGGGTTCATGGACATGGATAGTTTGTGTGATAAAATTCTTATTATGATGCTCCATTCCTGAAGGCACATATTGATGCTAGACTGACATTCATTGATTTTTCAGAATCATTACCTCTGTGTTGCGTTTTGCGATAGGTAACAGATGCAGGGATGCCTATTAGGTTACTGTTTGTCTGGTCTTAGTGATTATAAGGATACACTATATCATTGTCTCGTGCCATGCTACACGATATATCAATTTTTTTAACAGAAAAATATTTAGTTATTACTAATATTTTTTCTAATACAAAACATATTTTAAATCATATAGGAATTATTTCAATGTTTTTTAGTTGATTTGGTGACATTTAAGACAGCCCGAACGACCAATGAAAAAATAATTTGACTTAAAAGAAATATTTAAAATGATATTTTTTTTTATAACCCTATAGAAAAAAAGTCAAAAGAAATTACAAAGTCTAATTTCTTATAAACTCAATGTTAAATGATGAAATTAAAAAAATAAAAATAAAAAAAATTAAAATAAATTATGAATATTAATTCCCAATAAACTAAATGTTAGAAAATAAAATTGAAAAAAAATCGATTAAAAAAAGGACACAAAAAACGACTTAAGTCAACTCAGGTTAATCTATCATCCGTGATCCAAGTCTTGAGACGGGGATAACCTTATAAAAAGCGAATAAAAAAAATTATGAAACCTAATTCTTAAGTAATCTAATATTAAAAGATAAAATTAGAAAAACAAATCAATTAAGAAAAGGAGAAAAAAAAAACTATAAGTCAATCAAGTTAACCTATCAAATTTGCAATCCGGATCATAAAACTGAAATAACATCATGATAAAAAAAATAATTTATAAATTTTTATCCCCCAGTTAAAAAAATAAAATTGAATTAAAAATAAGAATAAATTCAAAAAAACAAAAGGCAAAGAAAGAAAAGGCAAATCACTATTTGTGAAAGGCTCTTGTAGGGGTTTTTTTTTTTTTTTTTTTCTTCTGATTACCAGCAGCTCCTAGGAATGAAAATAACGTGTTGGGTTTCATTGTATTCCATGTAAAAGTGTCATGTCATTTGCTTGTGTTTGGTCAATAGGAGAACGAGATGAATAACACGTCACGCATGACCTTGTTGCTTAGTTATTTTACTCGATGACCGTGATCTAAATGTTTTCATAAGTTCCTCTTAGCAACCAACAACGTATATATGTTTACTACCATTTGACGCAATTTAAATTTTGTTTATGATGAAATTTTAAATTGATATCATGCCATGTTCATAAAGTTATGCAAATCATTAATCATCTTAAATTGATGATTTTCATGATGAGATTTAAGCTAGTTTAATAGGATAATTTATATTTCAAAACATGTATAATAATAATAATATTCTAACCATCTAGGTGGTGGCTCAGTGGTAAGCGCTTGGGATCAAGAGGTTTACTTCCTCTATAGTCTCAGGTTCGAGCCCTGTGATTGCTCATATGATGGCCACTGGAGGCTTACATGGTCGTTAACTTCAGGGCCCGTGGGATTAGTCGAGGTGCACGCAAGCTGGCCCGGACACCCACGTTAAACTAATAAACTAAAAAATAATAATAATATTCTTACTTGGATCAACTTTGCAATTATATTTATTATTAGTATATTTTATTTTTGTTAAACCACCCCTTTGCCTTTATGCGTATTCTTTTCTGCCACACAAACCAACACTTTATCACACTTAAATTTCAACAACTTCGAATCCACTGCTGGGTTTATTTTTGGATTATCTGCGCGCCCCAGAACATGTTAGACATATATATTCGTAGAACTTATCTAGGCCGAAAATATGAGAAATTTCATTTTGTATTTAAGGTGAATACAGTATTAGATAAAATTATAAATAGATTTTTTAAAAATATTTAAGACAACTATTTGTTAAATGAAGTGGTCTGCTCTCAATCTAGGCCATGTTTGTTTCTGGAATTCACTTTCCGGGAAACCACTTTCCAAACTTTCATGTGTTTGTTTGCCATTAGGAAAGTTGGTCAACGAAAAACACTTTCCGGTCAACGAAAACACTTTTCGGTCAAAGAAAAACACTTTCCAGTCAAAGAAAAATTTGGTTTGGTTTTCAAGAAAGTGTTTTCCCTTTTGGCTGTGTTTGTTTTCCGGAAAGTGGTTTCCGGGAAACCACTTTCCAAACTTTCCTGTGTTTGTTTGCCATTAGAAAAGTTGGTCAACGGAAAACACTTTCCAGTCAAAGAAAAATTTGGCTTGGTTTTCAGGAAAGTGTTTTCCTGGAAAATTTGGGTGGAAAACACTTTTCGGAAGTTGTGAAAAATTTAGAAATGTCATTATTTGCTGATTATATCAAATTTGATCCTCAAACTTTTGATTGTTATATATAATTTGTTTTGAATATTTATTTTTCAATTCCATCTCTTAAAATTTAATTTTTATATTAATTTTGGTCCTTATTTTTATAATTGCTATTTGCTTTTTCCTTATCATTTTTTTATTGAAATTTTTTATCTATCAAATTTGGTCCTCATTCTTTTGATTGTTACTTATTTTATTTGAAATAATTTATGAAATGTTAATTATTATTATTTTAATTTCTTCACCTTTTTTTTTAATTTTTTAGATTTGATCTCTATTATTTTGATTAGTATTTATTTTATTTGAGATAATTTATGAAATTATATTTTTTTTCAATTTCATTCTCATTCAACTTTTTAATTTGTAAGATTTGTTTCTTATTATTTTAATAAACTTGAGAAAAATAAAACATTAATAAGTTATTTTCTAGCTTATTTTCCATGACACAACCAAACACTGGAAAGTGTTTTCCAATTTATTTTTCATTACATTACCAAACATCGAAAAATACTTTCTCGGAATTCACTTTCTCAAAATTTACTTTCCTCAAAATTCACTTTCTAAAAAAAATCTACGCCTCTAGTGGAAGTCTCCATTGTTTTGTAATAAGTTTATAGTTTGGATGGATTAGATTTCGATTTGCAGTTTGTTTGTAGCGCACAACGAGCTTGAATGACAAAGCACGCAAATCCAAACATTTTCAATTCAGGATACAGAGAAATTAATCTTTGTTAATTCAACTTTCCTTGAGATTTACGCCGGGATGCAGTAGTAATTAGTGATACAAACAAATTAATTCAGAATTAAGTAACTCTTGTTTAGTACGTACCTCTTGTTTAAGTATTATTAGTTTCAATTAATTAAGTTAAATTACGTCTTCATACAGACTAAAACGATACATCCACTTTTATTATAATAAAATCAATTTTGGTCATTTAAGTATGTATTTAATTGCAAAGTTTATGAATTCATTGAAAGTAATAGAAAACTTATTCTATAACTATTTGAGCTGAAAAGGAGAAAAAAAGTGTAATTCTAATAAAAAATCTAATTTTCTTATTCATACATTTTTTATAATTTTGTTTATGGGAAGTATTGTTTTTTAAGAAAAAAAACTTATAACAATTGTAAATTGTGTCTAAAATTAATGTGGATCATCTTATCCTGAACGAATTAAAAACTGATCAAGTGAATCCCTATAGATTGTGTCTAAAATTACTGTGGATTACTATGCTATTTTTACTGGGGATTCAAAGCTTTTTTTCTTTCGTTAGTTTTGATGGCTACGTGGCAAGCTCCCGGCCATATTTCTCCTTGTTTTTTTTTTACAGGTTACAGCTTTCCCATCTTTTTCTTTTTTTTTTGCACTAGAGAACGCCTTAGAGATCAACCAAACAACGTGTTCGTAGTTTTAGATCCACTTCGCAAGCACCACTGTGCAGCCCTTCTATCTCCCAACCCATAACCATCAATGTTCTGATTTGCTTCTTCGTGGTCTTCTGGTGCAATGCGAGGCTGTCTAGAGATTTGCTTACATGCTCCTTTCTTGAGGGAGTGTGAGCATTTCTTTGTTAGTGTAGCTCGGCTGTGCGAGTTTTAGTGGCTCTGTGTGCGGCTTTAACATCTTTGAGCTGTTTTATTTTTTTTTTGCATCGGTGGTTCTTCTCAGGAGAAGAAACGTCTGTGTTAGCTGAGCTGGTGAGTTTAGATGGGTTTTGGCTTGGCTTGGCTTGGTTCTTGGTGAGGTTTTGATTTTTTTTAGATTGTTGATTGTTGCAGTATTTGGGGCCTCTGATTTTTTAAAATTGTTGGGTGTTGCAGGATTTGACGTGGGTGTTGCAGGATTTGGGGCCTCTTATTTTTTATAATCGGTGGGTATTGCAGGCTCCAGCATGGTTGTTGCAGGGCTTGGCATGGATGTTGCAGGATTTTGTATTAAATAAATATGGTTGTACCAGGTTGCCTGCTGGTTGTTTATTAACAATAAACTAAAATTATTAAGTGTTTTACTGTGCAGTCCACAGTGAAACGGTTCTTTCTTTTTTGTTTTTAATTTTTTTTGTTTTTATGCTGTTATTGATTTTTTTTTATTTTTTTCTTTGTATTTTTTTCCTTTAATGAATTTTTTTTGTTTAATTTAGTTTGTTAATATTAATTTTTTTTATTTAGTTTAGTTTGTTAATGTTAAATTTCTTTCTATTTAATTATTAGACTTTCATGACACGCATCCCAGGCTTGACGGGTTAACCAAGTTAATTATGGGTTAACCCGTCAATTTTTTTTTCTATTTAGTTATCAAGCTTTCATGACGCGAATCTCAAGTTTGATGGGTTAACCTAGTTAATTCAGATTTTTTTTCCTTTTCTTCATTAGTTTTTCTTCCTGATGGTTTTTTTTCTTTGTTTTTTTTTATCACACTTTATAACACGACCTTGCAGCCAGACCCACATCCAAGGCTCTTGGGTTCGGTGTTGCAGCCAAAATTACTTAAACTTGAGTCATGTGAATTTAATATTATTATTAATATTATAAATATTACTCTTGAGTTAAGCATTGCAGCTAGACCAAAGGCTCTTGGACATATATTTGCAAAAAGACCTAACACTCTTAAATCTTAGCCTTTTTTGATATTTTTTATGCAAGAAAAAAAAATTTAACCCATGGCATGTGCCTTTGTTTTTTTTTTTTTTTCTCTTTTCCTTTTTAAGCCTTTTACTGTGAACTACACAGTGCAGTCCACAGTGAAAAAACTGATGCCTTTAGATTTTGTTTTGTTTTTTTTTTTGTTTTTTAATTTAGTTTCTTAATATTAAATTTTTTCTATTTAATTATCAGACTTTCATGACACGGATCCCAGGTTTGACGGGTTAACCCGGTTGGTTCAGATATTTTTTCATTTCTTCATTAGTTTTTTTCTTCATGTAGGTTTTTTTTTCTCTTTGCTTTTTTCCTTTTTAATTAATCTTTTTTTTTAACTTATTTCATTAATATTAAATGTTTTTTCTATTTAGTTATCACACTTTCATGATACAAATCCCAGGCTTGACGGGTTAACCTGATTTGGCAGGTTAATCCAGTTGATTCAGATTTTTTTTCTTTTTTCTCATTAGTTTTGTTCTTCCGATTTCATCTTTTAATATTGTATGCAGTTCACAGTAAAAAAACTGATGCTTTTATTATTTGTTTTTGCTTTATTTTTATTTTTATGCCTTTCACTGTGGACTGCACAGTAAGTCCACGGTGAAAAAGTTAATGCCTTCTTTTTTTTCTTTTTAATTATTTTTTTTATTTGTTGATATTAAATTTTTTTTTATTTAGTTATCAGATTTTCATGACACGGATCTCAGGTTTGATGGGTTAGCCCAGTAAATTTAGATTTTTCTTTCTTTTTCTTCATTAGTTTTTTTCTTCTTATAAGTTTTTTTTCTTTTATTTTTTCTTTTTATTTAATATTTTTTATTTAATTTAGTTCATTAATATTAAATTTTTTTCTATTTAGTTATCGACTGATGCCTTTAGTTTTTCTTTTTTTTTCTTTTCGCTTTTTTGTTGTTTTTATGCCTTTGACTGTAAACTACACAATGCGGTCCACAGTGAAAAGTCTGATGCCTTTTTGTTTATTTTTTTTCCTTTTTAATTAATTTTTTTTTGTTTAATTTAGGTTGTTAATGTTCAATTTTTTTCTATTTAGTTATCAAACTTTCATGACACGGAACCCGGGTTTAACGGGTTAACCTGGTTTGACAGGTTAACCCAGTTAATTCTGTGTTAACCAGTCAAATTTTTTTTTTCTATTTAGTTATCAAACTTTTACGACACGAATTCAAGGTTTGACGGGTTAACCTGGTTTGAAGGGTTAACCCAGTAAATATAGATTTTTTTTTCTTTTTCTTCATTAGTTTTTTTCTTCTTTTTTTTAATTAATCTATTTAATTATCATATTTTTATGACACGACCTTGCAGCTAGACTCACATCCAAGGCTCTTGAGTCCAATGTTGCAGCCAAACCCACTTAAATTTGAGTTATGCAAGTTTAATGTTATTATTAATATTATAAATATTATACTTGGATCAGGTATTTTATCCATACCTAAAACTCTTGGATATAATTTTACAAAAAAAAACTTAATACTTTTAAATCTTAGATTTTTTTAATATTTTTTATGTAAAAAAAATTAATCCGACAAATCACACCAGTTATGTAACTAGTATCTCATTATAGCGTGAGAGCTCCACACGTGCCCCCACCACACACAGCCGAAGCCACAAAATTCCATGGTATCCAAAAGACCGCACAGCAAAGCATTTTTGCTCCTTTTCAGGAAAACTGCTTATAACTACACGGGGGGCGCCTGTTGATTCTCTTCTCTTCTTGGAGTTTGAGCTCACGAAACAACACCCCTCTGATTTTCCTCCCTTTTGATCCGTCTGACCCCTCTAGCCCACGGTCTGGTCCCCTCATTAGCTATGCCATGGCACACAGTAAACTCCTCAACTTGGAAATCATACATATTAAATACGTGGTTAATTGGCAGGTTAATCTAAGATTTATTTAATTCTGGGTTTTGGTAGAGTTTTTAAATAATCAAAACCTAGTCCAATCTAAGGCTGCTCCTTGTTTATAAAAAAGAAAATAGTGTATCTTTATCATCAGCCTTAGCTAGCCTATCCTGATCGATCTCTCTTACTGCTCTTGTCTGCAGAAAAACAATTACGTGGTCAGGCAGCCGGACCCTCGTCAAAATAATTAGGGTCTTGGTCGTTGAAAGGAAGAGAAATAAGACTTTGATAAATAAGTAATAATTCACCAGACTGACCAATAATATCAGAGACAGTTTTTAATTATAAAAGAATCATTTTAATTAAGTGGCTTAAGGGGTTAGATAAAATTTTAAAATGTAATTTATATTATTTCTTAATACTTCAAGTGTCAAAGATGGGGGCTAATAAGGGCTTCGGCCCCTTTAAGAAAATGTTTTTTCCGGCCCCTACCTCGACAATATTTATAATTTTAGTAGTAAAATAATTTAAATTTTAGCTTTTTTAGAATAATTCTTTTAATTTGGCTCTTTTTATAAAAAAAAAAAATTTGCTCCTCCTATGATCACACTCCCTCAAGTGAAAGTACTTTAAACTTGAAATTCACACAAGCTCATATTTTATGATTAATTTTTTTATCATATAAACAAGAACAATAAAATTTGAACTCGTGACTGTTTGGTATTTAAATCTTTAATTCCATGTAAAAAAATAAAATTATAAAATATAATTTATATTATTATAAACATTAACCATCCACCTATAAAGTGAGAGGTTACATGCTACTAAGTTCGCCGGACACTTCACACTTAACAAAAAATCAAGAAATAGTAGGCATCTAAGATGGCATTGCAGACAGATTTACCAGCAAACAGAATGCAGAACTTCCGTCCATTGGCTGACTTCCCTCCCACTGAATGGGGTTTTAGCTTCGTTTCGTTTTCGTTCCCAGAAATGGTAATCAAATCCTTGACTGTCATATCGTTTGTAATATCCTAATCTCATGGAGGCTTTATTTTTGCTTAATTTGTCACAAATACTAGTTGATCATACAAAAATAAAATAAAGCATGATTTTGTTGAAATATAACCCAGTGTAATGAAGCTAGCTAGGTGTTGTCCTGAGCTCAAAACATTAACAAACACAGTGTCAGTTCTCTTTCTTATATTAAACAACATGACAATATATCTGTATGATGCTGATGACTGGAACTTTTACTTTGCCCGCAGGAATTCGAATCATACAATAGACAAGTAGAAGAGTTGAAGAATATTGTGATGGGCATGTTAATGGCTTCTAAAAAGGATCCTGTTGAAAACGTTGAGTTTATCAACCTGCTATGCCGCCTCGGTGTATCATATCACTTCGAAACTGAGATTGAAGATCAAGTAGATTATGTTCATGATGCTCTTCCCTATCTTCTTGAAAATAATGACCACGATCTCCACACTGTTGCACTTTTATTTCGAGTTCTAAGGCAATATGGATGCAAAGTGTCTTCTGGTAACGACCTAAGCATCTTGCATTTCTTCATTAATTCTATATATACATGGATTCATGTATGGGAGTAGTGTGATATATATATACTGATTACTGTGTATGTATCAGATGTGTTCAAGAAATTCAAGGACACCAATGGTGAGTTCAAGAAAACCATTACCAGTGATGTGAAAGGCAATCTTAGCATGCACGAAGCTGCCTATTTGAGTGTCAATGGAGAGCAAATCTTAGATGAAGCCTTGGAGTTTTCAAGGACAAACCTAGAGTCCTTGGCAACGCAGTCAGGCCCTCGTCTTGGAAGACACATTAAGTATGCTCTGATCCGACCGATCCACAAAACCGTTCAGAGACTCGAGGCCAGGGAATTCATCTCTTTTTACGAAGAAGAAGATTTTCGAAACGAAACTTTGCTTAAATTTGCAAAACTAGATTTCAACAGGGTACAATTACTGCACCAGCAAGAGCTAAGCACACTCTCAAGGTAAATTTATTTTATAATGAGAAGGGGGTACGATTTTTCTTTTCTGTAAAAGTTAGAATCAAAGCTCCATTTTTATCTCCATCTTGCAACGATGAGCATCACTGGGCTAAATTTGACGTTATTATTTATATTTCAGCTGGTGGAAAGACTTAAATTTGGTTGAAGAGTTGCCTTATGCAAGGGACAGAATTGTTGAGATGTATTTTTGGGTCAATGCAATGCACTTTGAGCCTCAGTATGCTCTTGCTCGGATCTTGTCCACAAAGCTTGGAGCTTTGATCACCGTCATAGATGACACATATGATGCGTATTCTACGTATGAAGAACTTCAACATTTTACCAAGGCTGTTATCAGGTTTGATTTATTTCCTTTTCTTTAGATTTCCATATTTTCGTAAAAAATATGTTTTCACAAAATGTTTTTCTTATTATCTTATGTCTGGATCATATTGTCAAAAATTATTTTTATGTACGGTCAATTTAAAATATTATAGGAGACTATATATCTTTATTATTATTAAATAATGGATCCTAGCTACAACTAATTAAATCGTATTTTTTTTTTAATGTTTGGTTTTGGTTGAAACCGTGTTTTTAAAATATATTTGGCTTGTAAAAATATTAAACTGATTATTTTATTTAATGTTTTCCTATTACTTTAATGTTTTATGTTATAAATTAAAAAAATCAAAAAAAAATATTTTAATGTACTTTAAATGAAAAAACTTTTATAAAACACTGAAAAATAGAAGCTACGGCAATTCCACATGGCCACCAAGTCCAAATATGACTATTCATTTCTTGAAGGGACTTTTCTGTAAGAAAAAATAAAATATAGGAACCAAATTTAATATTTTAAAACATTGGGGTCATGAAAGAAATTTTACTTTTTTCAAAAAGATATTACAATTCATGGTGACAAAATAAAATAAAATTAAATAAAATCTTAAAATTACTGCTAAAACAATAAAAACAAAATCACCAACTCTCAGAAAAATCTTGACAATTAAGTAAATATTGCAATGGAAATGATTAGAAAAAAAAATCATAAATAATATTATTGGCTACAAAATAATTTTTTACTTAGTTCAAAAGATATGAAATTGAGTTGAGATTTCACTTTAATCAAGAGTATATCAAGGTTAATTTCTTAAAACATTCCAGATGCAATATCGATGCCATCGATCAGCTACCCACGGATTCCATGAAAGCTCTTTATAGGGCTCTCTTAAGTTATTTTGATGACGTTGCAAATGAAGTTAGCAGGAATGGAAAATCCTTTACTGCTGTCAATTATGTGAAGGAGGAGGTAAGATTCAGTTTCTTTTTTCCGGTATCGTTTTGGAATCTTTTCTCTCCTGCTGTACTTAAGTCCTCTTGGACCTCTCTCCTGTTTTATGTTACTTTTCTTTTTGTTGTAAATACTATCGACCAGATGAAAGAGATGATAAGAACCTACATAGTCGAGGCTCAATGGTGTAACGATCGTTTTGTGCCGCCATTGAATGAGTATGTGCGCAATGGAAAAATCTCGATTGGTTTTATGGCAACGACAACAGTATTCTTCGTAGTTGAAACTGCAAGAATCAAAGAATTGGAATGGTTAACAAGAAAAGCAAAAATCTCCGAGGCAGGATGTTTGTTTCTCCGCCTTATGAATGACATAGTGACCCATGAGGTATAATTACTCTTCCGAAATTCAGCATTAAACCATCCTCTGAGCATTATAATTTATTGTTTTTATGGAGAAAAAAATGATTATTATAACATCCTTGCTCGATCATGTGAAGTTTGAACAAAAGAGGGAGCATTGTGCTTCAGCAATTGAATGCTACATGAAAGAATATGGAGTCTCCATGAACGAGGCAGTTAAAGAGCTTCAGAAAACATGTGCTGATGCATGGAAGGACATTAACGAAGACTGCTTGAAGCCCACTGCCATCTCCATGAATCTCCTTAACGTGTGTGTTAACAATGCACGTGCAACAGACGTCGTTTATGAGAGCAACGATGCCTACACAAATGCATCATGCTTGAAAGGTCGCATCAGTTTCTTGTTCGTGGAGAAAATACCCCTTCAAAGCTAAAATGTTGAGCTCCCACATGTCATGCCAATGAAACCATCGGTGCGAGTGCTGCAAAATGTTTCCTGTAATATATTTAGAGATAGTACGTACCATTAATTAATAATCTCCCATGCATTGTGTGTTTATGCATTTCTGTGTGTGTGTGTGTGTGTATATATATGTGCTTTCAGTAAGAACTAAGTAGTTGCTCAATGTTTTCTGTGATAAAATGAGAGACAATATATAATGCTCTACTCCTCTCCCTCGCATGCTATTTGTAAGATCCTACATTAATAAAGTTGTGCATTTTAAGAAAAGATGCTTGTGTAAGATAAATTTCAATATGTTAGACATATAAACATAGTGGAAAATTAAAAGGATATATATCTCCTACCATGATTGATTAAGTATTGAAACAATTGTCTAGAAATCTATACGTGCTGTTAAAAATAAACAGACATTCTTCTAATCTATGTAAAACTCTAGGATTACTCTGTGTGGATGGAAGACACAGGCTTTTCATCAAAAAAATTTAGCTAGACTAGGAACCCTTTATATGTAACTTAACTTCTGCACATTCATCTATCATGGATGTTGTTGATGTACTACTAGATTCCAATAGAATCTAAGTCTTAATTCTCACTTAATTTAAAATTTATATGACTTATCGGTCACTTAAAGATATTTTTTTAATATTCTCCTACTTGGCTCATATGATACCACCTGAAAAGTAACAATATCTTTATAGAGTTTAAAATATCTAGTAAGTGGAAACACTCACACTTCAATCAAGAATACAACATATGAATCATAGTGGTCGCACTTTATAATTAAATACTTCCTTCCATATATTACAATATATTGCATCCTAAAAATTAAGCGCTTAATGAGCAAATAAACTTTATGAATGAATTTTCAATAAGTCGTTTGGGTCCAACTTTATATATCCTAATAGATATAGAAAATAATATTTTATGTACACAAAACATCACTTTAGTCTCCAAAATAACATAAAAATTGTCTAGATAATCAACTAAAAGAAGACAAAGTCAAACATTAAATGGGTTAGCTAGATTCATACTATCCACGTGATCTCTATATTGTTTTGCCCACCACTCCTCCCTCCCCTACTTATAAAACTGATTTAATGCTCTTGTGATATCTTGAAGTAAAATTATTGACAAATTGCACGTAGAATTAAGATATAGATCAAAGTACTTGTCTGATTGGGATCACAATATTATTAATTGTTGTTATAGCAAATTTATGTGACATGATTGGTTCTTATGAAAGAAGTTTATGTACTGATTTCTCAATCCCAAAGAGCCTTTAGTTTGTTTTTACCTTAAGGGTGTTTGAGACAGTGGTAAAAGTTGCTTTTTAAAATAATTTTACTTAGAAATACATCAAAATAATATTTAAAAAAAATATAATTTTAACATTAGTACATCAAAACAATTTAAAAATATAAAAAAAATAACTTGAAAAAAAAATTAATTTCATGAAATGACGCTGCCAGACACACGCTTGATAGTTTAAATGTTGGATAAAGTAAATAATCAAGCTACCACTAGTATCTCAAGAAACTAATTCAAGATGTGAATGGCCATTTGAATATCATCTTTATTTTTACTTTCTATGGAATTATCTCGATCTAATGATCCGAGTCACTGGTTTGGCAGATTGACCTAAATTGACTCTATTTATAATTTAATCCTTTTTTAATTGGGCTTCATAATTTTTTTTAGTTGTTTTTCATGGGGTTATTATGATCTCATGACCTGGATTGCGTAGTTGGTTGATTTACCTAGGTTAACTCAGTTCATTTTTATCCTTTTTTAATTGAATAGTTTTTTAGAAAAAAATCACCCTTCAACAAATCAATCTTTTTTATTTAGGTTTTTTTTGTCATTTTCATTTTTTAATATTAGGTTATTTGGGAATTGAACTTTGTAATTTTGTTTTCAATTTGTTTTATGTGGAGTTATCTTAGTTTTATGGATTTTATTTTTTCTCAATTACAACATTTAACATTTGATTTATTGGAAATGGAGCTTCATATTTTTTTTTTTATCCTGACCTTATAACTCAAGTTACTAGTTTATCAGATTAGCCCGAGTTGACTTGGTTTTTTTTCTTTTTTAAATTAATTTTCTCTTTGATTTCATCCTTCAATATTAGATTGATTAGAAATTGGGCTTCGTATTGTTTTTTATTTACTTTGTCACATGTGTGCAGCGTCACGGTGATCTTTCACTTTATTTGTTTGAAGTATCGGGAAAATGGGGGAGACAATGATTCCTTGTCTTGTATCGGTGGAAAAAGAAAATGAGAGTCGTCACCTAGTTTTTTGTTACTAGGAACTTTAACTGGTCTCAGAGATTGGGCACGGGCACGGGAACTGGTTATGTAATTGAAAGGTATTAGCACCCTAAATACGCCCTATCTAAGGTAAGCTGCATTGTTTAATTGTCTGATATATGTTAAGGTGTTATTGTATTTCTAATTGTTGATTCGCTTATGGTTTAAGAAAATTCCTTCTTAGTGAGATTCTTATCTTATTAAGTTAAACCTAATCGTTCTAATGTCAACAAAAAGAATTAACTTTTATTAGAAATACATCTTACGTGTAAGTTTGTAATCTCAGATATTAAAAGAAAAAAAAATAGAATTTTTGAAATATTAGCCTAGTTCTCATGGTTTTAATAAACTAGTTATTAAAGTCAAAATGCATGCTAATATCTATTTTTGAAAAACAAATTTGTATGAAAATACGATATGATTTTTTTATCATTTGAGAGACTTGATCGTATGCATAAAAACAAGACTTTTTTTTTGTTTTTCTGTGTAAATCATTTTGCAATGTTTTGGCAAAAACCGAGTATTAAAATACCAAACTTGCATCAACCTAGAAGTATTTTTTTTCTTTTCTTTTTTCTTTTTGGACTGGGCCAGACTCGGCCCAGCCATTTTTTGTCTGGGCCTGCGTTGTTCGACCTGGTGAATAGTGGAGCAGCTCTCCACTGTTCACATGCAATATGAACAGTAAAGAGTGAATTAATTCACACTCCACTATTCACGCAAAATAGTGGAAATGCACTGGTGAAGGAGAAGAAGAAGAAGAAGAGAAGTAGAGGCTTACCTGACGGTTGCTCACGGTGTTGCTGGTGGCAGCAAAGAGGAAGAATGGTTGCAGTTCACAATGGTGAGAAGAAAAAAGTAATGCCACCAATGGGTGTTCTTCCTCTGTTTCCTTTTCTTTTTTTCTTCTTTTCTATTTCTTTGTTATGGCTATTCCTTTTTTTTCATTCAATCTCTCTCTCTCTCTCTCTCTCTCTCTCTCTCTCTCTCTCTCTCTCTCTCTCTCTCTCTCTCTCTCTACTCTCTGTTTTTGCTCTCTGTTTGTTTCCTTTCTTTTCGTTTATGTTTCCTTTGTTTCCTCTCTGATCTCTATTTCTCTTTCATTCCCCTCTTTCTTAAAAAATGCCCCCCTTTTTTTCTCTGGTTCTTCCTCTGTATTTATAGAAGGCAAAGGGAGAGGCCACCCTACCCTATCCAAGCGCAGTGTATAGTGGTCGAGCACGGGTCTTCTATTTATTCCTTTATGGTGGTCGAGCATGAGTCTTTTGTTTCTTCCATAATGGTGGCGGGGTATGGTGGCCGAACATGAGTCTTCTGTTTCTTCCATGATGGTGGCAGGGTATGGGTTATGTTGGGGGAGAGAGTGAGAAAGAGTGGGCGGGAAAAGAAGATTTGAAAAAAGGCTTCTTCTTCCCCTGCTATACATCCAGGGAAAGAAAAAGAACAGTGTTGTTTAAAACGACATTGTTTTATGTTTTTTTTTTTAAGAAAAAGAAATGAATTTGGGGAGTAACCTAAAAATAGGTATGACATGCTTTATATGGAGTTGTCTTAATCTCATGACCTGATTTGAAAGTTTGGTAGGTTAATCCAATATGTCGTCATCTCAATATTTCAAAAACAAATATCATTTAATATGTTGTTGTATCAATATTTAAGAAATATATCTTCTAATATGTATCATATTTTGAGTTTATGATTAAATATTTTTATTAGAAAACACGTTAGCAACGCTTAGATATTTTTTTCTTCTTACGTTAAAAAAATTGATCTAACCAGCAGCACAACATGGGCAAATGATATAGTTAATGGGAAGAATCATCACTTAACTATTAAAATCCATAATAATATGAGTCTACATCGATAATAAAAATGATATATATATATAGTACTTTTTTATTAGCTCACGTAAAAGCAAATCATGGCACCATCACTCAATATTGTCTCACCATGTCCAAAAAAACCAAGCGTGATCATGTAAGGACATCCTCGATTCCAACAATAGAGAACAGGATCTTCGAAGAAACATTGGTCTTATCATATTTTGAGTTTATGATTAAATATTTTTATTAGAAAACATGTTAGCAACGTTTATATATTTTTTTCTTCTTATGTTAAAAAAATTGATCTAACCAGCAGCACAACATGGGCAAATGATCTAGCTAAAGGGAAGAATCATCATTTAACTATTAAAATCCATAATAATATGAGTCTACATCGATAATAAAAATGTCATATATATATATATATATATATATATATATATATATATATATATATATATATATTTCATAGTACTTTTTTATTAGCTCACGCAAAAGCAAATCATGGCACCATCACTCAATATTGTCTCACCATGTCCAAAAAAACCAAGTGTGATCATGTAAGGAAAAAAACCAAGTGTGATCATGTAAGGACATCCTCGGTTCCAACAATAGAGATAAGGATCTCCCAAGCAACATTGGTCTTTTAACAGCCCTATGGCATTCAAAAAGAAACATAGAGGGATTCATTCATGATTGACTAAAGTTCTTTAAGCTCATGATCACATCTTTGACAACCACAAGCAACTGAGATATTGGTTGTCATTAAAGAAAAATAATTTGTCAAATACCCCTTCTCTCATACAGAGTGACACGAGCACATAACCCCAATAAAACTTGTTTTTTTTACATGACAATGGGTATGATACAAAGGACTACTATGCTCTAAAAAAGATAAAGAGCTTAATTGCTAGGGGTTAAATTCAACAGTTCATCAAAAAAAATACTACCTAAACAAAAAGAGAAAGAGGTTGGTGCATCCCACAATGCATTGCCAGAAATTAGATAGTTTTCGTGAATTGTATCTCCATTTTCATAAGAAAATATTCTGAACTTTTCAATGAAAAAGCAATATTATTTCTCCAAATTGTCTTCGTACTTTTTTTTCTTAAACATTTCAATGAACTTAGTATTGTTTATCTTCAAAAAAATCTTTATATCTTCAAGTCTCCAATGAAATTTCCATGTCTCCATATAGTGATTCCTTAAACATTCATTATGACAATTTCTTCATTGGTTCTCCCTTGTCATTATATGGCTCAATAAAATATCTAACCCCAACACTATGAAGACACGAGGAAAACCTTTAAGCACTTCATTATTTTTGCACAATCCTTTCAATGACACAACTTTCAAGACCATAAAGTGTTATCCACCTTCACATGAAAATGGTCTTCTTCATCTTGGTACACTATCCATTCAAAACTACTGGTCACAACCAAAAAGTGTTTAGAAAAAATCTTTATATTTCTCTCCAAGCAACCAAAAAAAAAAGAAACCAAGGAACTATAAGGTGTCTCATGCTACTATCTTAACTTGATTTTTTACCATATAATATATGCTCTTAAGCATTAGTCTTTGAAATTACATGAAACTTTAACTACTAAAAGGAGTAATTAGTTTATAGGCCAAAGGCCCAATGTAAACTCTGGGTTAAATTTTAACTAAATATGAAAGTATAATGTATTTTAAGCAAGTTTAAATGAATATTAAATAAATTAATTAATAATTTAAATTGGGAATAAAGTATTTACCGAAGGTTAGTTAAAGAATACGAATAAATTTGTTCAAATATAGTATTAAATTTTATTGGAACTTGGAGAATTACTTAAGAGATTTAAAACAAAGGAAAAACTATAATTTTGAAAAAGACATTCCAATCCCTCCATTACTTTAAACTCGCCAGCCATGAGAGATAAAGAAGAGCTTCCTTCATCATTTTTTCCTTGTTTTTTTCTCCAAAACCTCTTAGGTAATCAAGTTAAGAACATTATGAGTAAGATTAATATAGTTTTAAACACAAACATAAAAATCTAAGAGAGATTAAAGTTTGAGAAAATAAGAGTTAGAAAAATAAACCAAAGAAATTAGCAGAACAAGGAGTGGCGGAAAGTTACTTGGTGGGCTTATTTTGAGCACAAAACAAACGAGTAAAGTGTTCTTTATCAAGTAGCTTGTTGATTTCATGAGATTAGGCAAAGATTAAGCAAAATACTTAAATTTACTATTAGGGTTCTAGGTTAAAATTTAGAGGAAATATAAAATTGATGAAAATTGATTTATTTGGGATGAAATGGGGTAGGAAAGGGAACAAAAATTTAAAAAAATTGGAAAAAAAAAAACTTGATATTATAAAAGACTTTAGGGCCAACCAATGGGGAGTAAAAAGGGAATTAATTTGTTTGGTATAATTGATGTGTAAGATTATTATGTTGATGTGTGAAGATGAATGCTTTATTTAAGCTTAGTTGAAGTTTTAGTATACTTTGAATTATAACTCTTTGAGAAAGTTAAGATAAAATGTATGATTGTTTAGGACATTGTTAAATCAGTATATGGTGACTATTTACTAGTTAAAATCATGGGCGCAGGGGGGGGGAGGCCTTTAATACTGGCCAAGTGTATTGATAATTGGTAATGAACTTTATAAATTATAATTAACTATGCATTGTTGATATAAATTATATGTGGACTATTCCTAACTTCATGAAATTTTGAAAAGAAAACCCTTGACTTCTTAAGGATAAGATTTGGCTAATAAGAAATTTTAGAAGAGGGAATTGATTTTGTGTAGAAGCTTGTGTAAAGGATGATTGTATATGGTTTTGTTTATGGGAGAAAATATTTGATGGAGCCATTGAACATGATTTGTTAAGTTTATGATTGAGTATGCAAGGGTTGGGTTTTTTTTTTAGATGTATATTAAACCCCATAGTTTATGATTTGGTGTGTTTACCTTGATTAGCATCCACAGGTGGAGCTAGAGGAATCAGTATATCTGACGTGCCAATGTTTATCTTGACTAACTGTCATGAGTGGGGTTAGATGTGTCAGTATATCTGACTTACCGGTGTATTTACCTTGATTAGTTGTTAATATGTATAACTTGCTAGTATTATAAGGAAATTATATGGATCAAACAAGATGTTGATTTATATGAAAAGAAATGTATTTATAGAAATTATGATGAAGGTCATGAATAATGATACATGATAAGTTTATGTTTTATATTATGTAGTTATTAATTGTAATATAAAGTTGTATAAACTTGATTACAAGTTCTACATGGCCGAGTAATAATTATTGTTAATATTTATGGTTTAAGTAATGGAGGTGTGAATATATTTATGTTAAATCTCTTTATGTAGTGAAATACTTATTATTTATATTTTGCTGTGGAGTCAAAGTTTATAGCTAAACATGTAAATTAACTATTAGGCTATGTTTGTTTTCCAGAAAGTAGTTTCTGGAAAACCACTTTCCAAACTTTCCTGTATTTATTTGCCATTAGAAAAATTGGTCAACGAAAAACACTTTTTAGTCAAAGAAAATTTTGGCTTGGTTTCCAGGAAAGTGTTTTCCTGGAAAATTTGGACGAAAAACACTTTCCGGAAGTTGTGAAATATTTAGAAATGTCATATTATTTGCTGATTATATCAAATTTAGTCCTCAAACTTTTGATTGCTATATATATTTTGTTTTGAATATTTATTTTTCAATTTCATCTCTTAAAATTTAATTTTTATATTAACTTTGGTCCTCATTTTTATAGTTATTATTTGTTTTTTCCTTATCATTTTCTTATTGAATTTTTTTATCTATTAAATTTGGTACTCATTCTTTTGATTGTTACTTATTTTATTTGAAATAATTTATGAAATGTTAATTATTATTATTTTAATTTCTTCATCTTTCATTTTTATTTTATTTTTTAGATTTGATTTCTATTATTTTGATTATTATTTATTTTATTTGAGATAATTTATGAAATTATATTTTTTTTCAATTTCATCCTCATTCAACTTTTAAATTTATAGGATTTGTTCCTTATTATTTTAATAAACTTGAGAAAATAAAATATTAATAAGTTATTTTCCAGCTCATTTTCCATGACATAATCAAACACTAGAAAGTGTTTTTCAACTTATTTTTCATTACACTACCAAATATCAGAAAATAATTCACTTTTCCGGAATTTATTTTCCAAAAGAAAACTAATTTCCAGCAAACAAACGAGGCCTAGTCTCTTAGAAGAGGATTTGTTTTTGTATTATAATTTATTTTTTAAAATACTTTTTAAATTAATTTTTATGTGAAAAATATCAAATTAACATTTTTATATTTTTAAATAATTTTAATATAACAATGTTAAAAAAAAAATTTATTTTAATATAATTTCAATAAAAAATCACACAACATCATTTAATTTTCATGTTTTCCACGCGTAATTATAATTGTAATCACCGAATTTAAAAAATACTCACTTTTCAGTATTAGAGGACGCTCTCTTCCGCAAAACTATACTTACTTTTCCGTAAAACTCCTAAAAGTGGTTTTGCATTTTCCAAAGTGTTGAATAACAATTTAAACAGTTCTTTCAAACATTAATATCTCTCACCCATTTCTCCCATCTCTCCCTCGAAATCCGATGAACAGAATTCAATATCAATTTCGAGAGGTAAAAAATTTCTCCCTAACCCCTTAGAGTTAAAGATTCTAACTTTGATGTTACTTTTTGCTTATTAAGACTCTAACTAAGATTTAAATATTTTTCTTGATAACCCTTTTAGCAAGTGTGATTTCAAGCTGTTTTTACTGCTGGGGTTTCTTTTTTCTTTTTTTATCAATTATATTATGCATTTAGTAAAAGGAATCAACTTTTCCATCATTGTAATGTAAGTATTGTTATTTACTACACACCTTAATGTGTAATCTGTTGTGTTTCTGAGAGTTTGATTGAACTATGTTGGTAATGACCGTGAGATCTCGATCGTTTAGACACAAATTCAGAAACCCTTTATTTTTTTCAGAGAAAGATGTCATTTTTGAAGCAAATTTTGGGTGATATGAAGAATGAAGTTTCAGGATTAATGATGTATAGCTGCTGCTGTCCTTCTTTTTCAGGTTTGAAGTTATTTTTACAGTCATTGGGTTTAGCACATTAGTGTGAAGACAAATTTGAATGTTACAAGGGACTGAAATTGGCTCACTTTGATTTGACAAAAATGACAGAAATTTTTGGATATACGGCTTGCAGACAGTTATCCCAGCTGTTTTTGGCTGTGCTCTTTTTTCATAGTTCTGAATATGTTTTAGTTGCTGCTATTCATGGGAGATCAAGTGTTAATCTTAGTTCACTCTTGATCAGCAAAGCTTATGTGTTTGCAATGATGTTTGCGTTGCTTGAGTATGTTGTTGAGATTGCTTTATTTCCTGGGTTGAAGGAATATTGGTGGGTAAGCAATTTAGGTCTTGTGATGGTTATAATTGGGGAGATTACTCGGAAGCTAGCCATTGTAACAGCTGGACAAGCGTTCACACATCTGATTAAGGTTAATCATGAGGAGCAACATAATTTGATAACTCATGGAGTGTATAGGTTTGTACGTCATCCATCATACACTGGTTTCTTAATCTGGTCAGTTGGAACTCAGATAATGTTATGTAATCCTATATCGACAATTGGGTTTGCTATTGTTGTCTGGCGCTTCTTTTCTCAACGGATACCATATGAAGAGTTTTTCTTGAGGCAGTTTTTTGGGTCGGAGTATGTGGAATATGCTTCGAAAACTCCTTCTGGAGTTCCATTTGTGAAGTGAAGATCTTATGGAGTCTACACACAGAGTTGAACTCGTTTGTTACCCTCATCTTGTTTCATGGAGAAAGATTCAGAAAAGTTCCAGTGATGCTTTGTTGAAGAAATTTGGAATTTATTTGAAGCTGAAACTGATCAACCCCAGTGAGCTTACATTTGCCAATACTACATTTGGTAGTAAAGATGACGCTGATTTCTTGAAGTGGAACCATTTAAATTTGCTAAAATCGTTGGAATGGAATAGTTTTTCTTTGTTGATCTTTTTTATCCTCACCAAGACTGTAAGTCTGTAATTTTGCATATGCCTTATTTAATGATATATTTTATTCATGTGCACATTTGAAAATCTCCATTTACTGTATTTTATGTTATAGGATTCGATAACAATGTTAAAGAAGCAACCTATACATGGTATGCTAGTTGGAAATGGAATAATTAATCTTATCTATTAAATGATCCACAATCTTGCGTGATCTCTCCCTCGTTCCCTGTCTTGACCCGTATAGTACCCAACTTGATCATGGCTGTGATGAAGTGACTGTAAAACACATCTTGATCTTTGGCCATTAAATTGACATAAACCTGAGTTCTTGGGTCCAAAGCCCTTCTGAAGATTTCGGTAATAGGCATTGTCTAAGGTCAATGCTGTCGGATCATTTTGTGCGTGGTTTTTTAACATAGTTTTGGTCCATGGTTGTGCCCATGTCAAATTACTTGTAGCCATGGATTCTGTTCATGAACTCCTTGCATTGAGAGGCACTGATGGAGTGGGCTCCTGATAAGTCACCATGTCGAAGCTAGATAATCCTTTGGATTTGAAGGGTTAGATTACTTTAGAGAGTGTGACATTTGCCTGAGGAATGTTTCCGGCCACTCTTGAAGCCTCAGAGACAAGGTCTTCTTCCCATTTGCACTCTAAACCTTGGGCCTCCTAGCTGATGGTGTATGCATTTCAAGTGAGGATTGTAGACAAACAGAGAATGAAAGAATCTGTGGAGGTGGTAATTGTCTTAGCTCTTTACCATTGAACCTGTATCTCTTGGGACAATTGCCACGACATCTGCGCAAGAAACCACTCTTGGACAATGTATTCAGCAGCTGTCGTGGCTCTAAAGAAGAGATCAAAACCATTTCCAGACAATGACAGGTTTATTTCTGCATCCCTTTCTAGTTTTACAGTGTTGCTTGATGCTACAAATGCATCACAACCCTCCATGAAAACCCGAACATATAGTGTTAGACAGTCTTGAAATTTATCAAAGATTGAACTAGAAAGTTCGAAAGAAGCTGAATAGAGTACAATTCCATGAATATAAGAGCAGGAAATTAAAGGGGTCTGGCCCAACAAAGCAGTCAAGGGAGAAGATTCGTAGAGCGCCAGCAGCAGACACAGGATCTTCTGAAAACTTGTCAGCAACAGCATTAAAGATTACCATTTCAACATTCGGGCAGGTTTCAGTTTAAAAGCAATATCTTAGACCATGAACTGAATTGAAAAATAGGAAGTTTAAAGCCAGAAGAACACGAAACTAGGCCTTGGCCATAGAGACTTGAAGTGTTGGAAGATAATGTTACTCTTCAACTCAGATGTTTATATAATAGCAGAAAGTTGGACAGTGATGAACTGGTTTACTAGTAAGAAACTAAGAACTCAAAAGTTGCCTCTGTTTTCCCCATTACCACCCATCAAAAGGTGGTTGATGTGATCAACCAGTTCTATTACTGGGTTATAATGTTAGATACGAATATAACAAGAGATTTTGATAAATATAACAGTCTATAGCAATATATAATTTGTTTAAAAGGAAAGTGCTGTATTAGAATAGAAATAAAATACAAACGCCCACCGTGGGGTTCGAACCCACGACCACAAGGTTAAGAGCCTTGCGCTCTACCAACTGAGCTAGACGGGCTTGTTGGTCTATCCGGTTATTATATAAAATAACATAGCTAACACTGAGGCCAGCTAAAGCCAATTCAGGCACCCGTCCAACGAAAAAGATGGAGACTGGCCAAATGAACGCCGAATATGACAAGTTTGTGCCGTCAATTTATCTTGGTTAGATGAAGAGACGGTTTATTTTTGTTTTTTTAAAAAAATTTAAAATGTTTTATTTTATATTTATTTCAAGTTAATTTTTTTAATATTTTCAAATCGTTTTTAATATATTAATATCAAAAATAATTTTTTAAAAATAAAAATATTATAATAATAAATTTTCAAGTAAAAAATATTTAAAAACAACCATTATTATAATCTCAAATACAAGCATGAAATTATCAGATCTATTTTTAGAAAAAACATGAAGACTGCAAGTAATTTGTTGTTGACACATTTTTCTTGTAAAAGATGTATAGTTAAAGCATTCAAATAAAGTTTGTCCGATGAAACATTGTCTAATGTAATGGGGATTGGAATTTGCATTAAACAACTCTCACCATACAAAGAGGATATCACAAAATAAAGAACAGCAGAGCGTCTTCTAATTAATTATTGAAGGAGTCACAACGTCTTCTAATCTCACCATCGCTCCCCGTCTTGACTCCAACTTGGCCTAGCTTTATCATGGACTCAACAAAGTAATTGAAAAAAAGTTGTTGATCAGCAGCCATCATATCCACATAACCTCGAGTTAAGGGGTCCAAAACCAACATCTGGTCACTTGCTAGCAACCCAAGACCCTTTTTAAGGTTGTGGTAATAAGCATTGTCAAAAATAAATGGTGTAGTTACATCATTAAGGGCAACCACAGTTGGATCAAGATGTTTCTGAGGACAAGGACTTCGAAGGGTTCGTGCATATTCCTGGTTCATTGTCGGGTCTATGTCAAATGTGCTGTTGTAGCCATAGATTCTTGGCATGAATTCCTTGCAATGTGATAAACCTATGGTGTGTCCGCCTGATAAGGCCACCATGTCCATGGTGGATAGACCTTTGGATTTGAAAAGTGAGATTAGTTGAGGGATTGTTTGGTTCACCTGAGGAAGGTTGCCGTCCACCCTTGAGGCCTTGGAGATTAGCCCATCTCTTCTCCCCTTCTTCACTTCCCACCTTGGCCCTCCCACCTGAAAAGAACATGCATTGTAAGTTGTAAACTATTACTCTTCTTTCAGATTTCAATACTTGTGATCTAACAAATGTTGAATTAAAAATGTTTCAAGGCAAGTTTGAGACAAGACCAAGTTAACCAAGTCTCTAGTGGCAATGGCCATAACATCAGCACAAGAGACAAAGCCAGGGCATTGCAACTCTAGAGCTCTCTTGGCTCGGAAGAAGACATCGTAGCCATCTCCTGGCAAAGAAAGATTTATTTCTGCATCCCTCTCTGCCTTGTTGCTCTCCCTTGATGCTATTAAGACTGACGCATCACATCCCTTCAAAAGATGGAGAAAAAGAGAGAACTTTCAGTGAAATGACCATGATGGTTTTTATGTGCATTGTAATTGCACTCTTTGTACCTCAACAAAGCAGTCGTGGAAGAAGATGCGAAGAGCACCAGCAGCGGTGACAGGAGCTTCCAAAAGCTTTTGAGAAACCACATTGTGGATGATTTTCTCTACATTGGGACAAGTCTTATTGTAGAAATCGTAGCTAAGGCCTAGTGCATTTGGTCCTCTAGCCACGCAAGGAACCAAAACCAGAAAGAAAATTGGAGTAAGACACAATTGAACTCTATCCATGAAGGAGTGATGAATACAGTGACGGAAATCAATTATGCTTCTCAATTATTTATGGCTGTTTTTGGCAGTAGATGCCACAGTAAAATCCAGACAGAGAAGGCTAGTTGAGACAACAAGAAAAGTCAAGATACCCCATTTTTGGTGAAAACCAGTGACAAAAGAGTTTGTTGGCTTCTCTTTCTAAACTAATATATGATTTCCAAGTCCATGTTATGTACTTTCTAAGTGATGCTGCTGATAGCCAATTCTAAACTATAATTTGATCACTGTAATAAAGAGAGATCAACGAGATGGTTGGCTTTACTTTCCATGGTTTCTACTACCATTCACTAAGGAATACGTGTACAAACTTCTGAGTCCTGCATTGTCCATCTAATATTCTGGCATTTCTTAGGGGGAATCTTAGCATGATGCTAGCTACCATTCACTTTATTGCAAGATTGCAAGTAAGAATTGTGAGAAATAGAATACCAATGTTTGTCATAAATAGATTGTTGATAACATATGGCTCAATCGATCCTGTCTAAAAGGGGTGAAAGGCTTCATAATAAGGGTTTGCTTTGTCTTCACGTGAAGGTTTCTTCGGGAAGTGGGCAAGGCTTGATCACATGTGAACTAGCAACTCGACACTTTATGGATTTTGCACGCACCTATTGATGATGCAGCTGGCGTTTCCAGATGCAGATGATCACGGGAAAATATCAGAAAAATTCAGAACCTGATAGCTTCTTATGTATAAGAATATGCCTGGCTTTGCCTCCATGCCTCTGGCTGTGGTCATTAGCAGGTGCCCAGTAACTCTTTATTGTTCATGTTAGTACCAAAGCCTTCCAAGATGTGTAAGAAAATTTCAATATTTCGATTCGCAACGAAAATTTAATAAGATGTATATCTTCTACCATGATTGATTAAATATTTAAGTAATTGTTTGAAACTATTTGTGCTACGAGAAATAAAAAATCTTCTAATTTATGTTAAATTTTAAGGTTAGTGTGTGTGTACCACTTTTTGACTAAACTAAAATTCCTTTATATCCTAACTTTTGCCCCTCTATTTATCGCACATGTGCTTGCCCACTATTAATATCCAATAGGCTCTAAGTTTTATTTGTCGCTTAGTTTAAAATTTATATGATATTTTTTTAATATTCTCTCCCTTGACTTATATGACACCATCTAAAGAGTAATAATATTTTTATATAGTTCAAAATATCCAATAAATAAAAACAATCACGCTTAAATTGAAAGTACAATATATGAATCATAGCGGTCACACTTTATAACTAAGTACTTCTTTCCATGTATTACAATACATTTCATTCTAAAAAAGTAAGTACTTAATTAGTAAATAAACTTTATAAATGAACTTCTAACAAGTCATTCTAGTTCAACTTTATATATCCTAATAAATATAGAAAATAATTCACAAAACATCACTTTAATCTCTAAGAATAACATAAAAAAAATTTCTAGACAATTAATTAAAAGAAAATGAAGTCAAATATTAAATGAGTTAGCTAGACCCATACTATACACGTGATCTTTATATTGTTTTGCTAGCAATGCTTTAGTCATGGGATCCTCACTCACTAGCTTAATGTTAACATACTTAATGAGCACTTCATGTTCTTTCACTTTCTCTCTCACAATGAGTTATTTTATGTCGATATGCTTATTTCAGCTTCCACTTTTATTATTCTAAGAGAAGAAAACTGCAATCGGATTATCACAATATATCTTTATTGGTCTTGATATAGAATCGACAACTTTAAGACCAAAAATAGAATTTCTTAACCAAGTCACTTGTATCATTGCTTTATAGCATGCAATGAATTATGCTTTCATGGTAAATAAAGCGCTTAGTACTTCTCCAAAACATAGCTCCTCCAACAAAAAGAAAAATGTTTCATTAACTCAAACTTTCTTATGTCTACACAACTAACAAAATGTAAGTCTAAATAGTCAATCATCTTAAGGTGATCAGTATGTTAGTAAGTCAACTTGTAATTCTTAGTTCCTTGTAGATACCTAATGACTTTCTTAGCAGCTTTTCAATTGTCTATTCCTAGATTACTTTGGAACCTTCCCAACATACATACTACAAATACTAAGTTAAGTCTTGTACAAAGTTGTGCATACATCAAACTACTAACTGCAAATCCATAGGAAATATTACTCACTTGCTCATTTTTCAATGTATTTTGTGGGTATTGATTTTGATTAAATTTATCCCCTTTGACAATGAATATTGTGGGCAGAGGTTGCATCATGTATAAAAATTACTAATTTTTTAATAATAAGATTAATAAATAAAATATCAAGGATAAAATTTATTTACATTCGAGGACCTAGAATAAAATTCCATTTATAAAAATAACAACCTCACTATAAAGTCAAGTCATATAAAGAACCTTTATATATAACCTAACTTTTACACCTCCTTTCATAACGGAAACGCTTAGCCAACTACTTAGAGTTTAATAGGCTCTAAGCTTTAATTTTCACTTAATTTCAAGACATATAGGCCACCTTAATGATATTTTTATAACAAGATAAACCTATTTCAAAACCAAGTACTTGTTTTATAACACAAAAGAATAGCGATGTAATATCATCAAGATCAATAAGTTTGGGTGACATTTGTTTTGATTCTTGACGTTGGCTGAAAAGGGTCGTTGGTTTTTTCCACAAAAAAGTTGTATTGATCATCTGCCCACAAAAACTATAATAAATCAATCAATTCTAGAATACAAATCTTGAAATAATGGAGTCATATCCATGTTCTTGAATACAGGCCAATAATTTTCCAGCCAAAAAAGTAGAAAGAAGGAAAAGTTATAACATTATTGATAAAAGCATCGTCTAATTGGATTTTATCTGTTTCTGCTTGGAGCTTTGTTTCCATGCTACTTCCACCCTGCTAATCTCCTCCACAGAGATTAGACAATACCCATGTTATAATTAGATCAAACTATCCAAGCCCACATGGATAAGAGCGAGCAGGGACATCATAGATTTCTTGTTTGTCCAATTTCACGCCATCCATTCCTAAGCTCCCCTTGTATGACATGAAATCATATTATTAATCCTTCAGGGCGGAAGTCCTGTGTATATAACTATACATGTTCCACGTTAGCCGTCTTGCCTCCCCAGCATCTTCCACCAGCTGTTCCGATCAAAAGGAGCGAAGGTAGCCTGAATTGAAAGGAAATAACTTGGAGAAATTAAGCTTTTTTTTCCATTCAAGTTTATCTGCAATGTCCTTTAACGGGATAGTTATTCATGCAGTAAGAAAAAGATTTTGAAAGCTCATATCTGAGTTGCAATATTAGCTTTTTTTTAGAGAAATAGTAAGTTAGTAACATCAGAGGTGAAAGTAGCAATGTGCCAGTGGGCATCTGGTGTAATCCATTGCAAGAAACCTTTAATCAGAACGTAACGTTTTAAGGTCAGAGACAGTGGACCTGAGATTTAGCTTTCGCCAGTCTCCATAATAGCTATAAGATAGAAAAGCCCATGACCCATTATTGTTCCTTCTGGCTTCCTTGTTGGAAAGCTTTTGGAAACAAAAGAGACTGCTCAATTTTATTTTATTTTTTTTTGCTTGCAAGTCTTTATCGAATGCTAAAAGGGCACTTCCTCTGATCCTCTCTATCGAGTTAAGACCTTTTAATAATTGAAGTTGGTTTGGTCTACCATACTCATCTTCTTCTTTAATATCCACTTTACTGCTATGGGAGCTACAAACACATGGGGCATTATGGCTGCACCAGCCTTTTCAATTTTTTTTATTATTATTAATATATATGTTAGGACTAACTTATGTATATTTTAATTAATTTCACGAGTTTTAAAATTAATAATCATATAAATCTTTAGTAATTTTAAGAAAACTCGAACTTATAATTATTAAAATATAAATTTAAAATCTGACTAATTAACCTACCGTTGCATATTCATCTTTTTATTCATGATATTGCTCTTCCTAGCTCTTGCATTGCTCTTGGGTACAAGTTTGCCTGTAATGTGACAGTGGTCTACTCTTCAAAACTGGCTAGTGGAATTGTTAACATCGAGCTATGATGCTTCAATTACAACCCAGATAGCAGCAATCAAACTCAATCCTTTTTGTCATCATAATCATTTGGAAATGGTCTGATTGATATTTAATTTCTCATTATACATGTGAACACAAGTTGTTATTGATGCAGAAAAATCCCATCTTTTGATGCTAACTATCTAGATATGGACACCACTAATGTCGATATATATTCCTTAAATTACTAGTTTTCAACAGCAGCTTGCATGTAATTAATGATTGATTAAGCAAACAACTTCAACTTGTGAATGTTTTCTTGAGATTATGCTCATAAAAACATGCCTCAATAATGATGTTGATTGCCCCCACTGTTCATCCTCATGCTATGAATGATTTGTCTCATTACTTCCAAATCTCAATGCTAAAGAAAAGATAATCTATTTCTGGATTAATTAAAAACTTAGTTTAGGACGGCCATGTCAACAAGTACAAAATCACGATGAGGTTACTCTGAAATCGGTGGTCTGTCACACTTTTTGGTTGGTGAGGGCATGTTATGTGATATCATATTAAGTCCCTTTTCATTGCTTAAATTAATCATACAAATAAAACCTATCCAATCATTCCAAGTGCGATAAACTCTTCTAAAATCGTTTTTTTTTTTTAATTTAGATTTAGAAATTCCCAAAACTCTTGAACATGCTATTGGGTGTAGATAAAAATAGTAATTCTGAGTGGTATAGCTTAACTAATCAGGTTATAAATTTGCTGTCTAGAGATCATCAGTTCGAATCTCACAAATCTCAAGACTACTGGAGGCTTATATGATCGTTAACTTCATGACCCGTAAGATTAGTCGAGGTGATCACAAGCTAGCCTGAACACCCATGTTAATAATAATAATAATAAAAAGCAATTCCAATCATTTAAAATGATATTAATATAACATATAAGGATGAGATTGCATTGAAATAAAGTTTGATAATGAAAATAAAATATAAAAAACAATATTACTCTTTGAACAGTGCCATCCACTTGAATATTGGCCTTCTGTCCCTTCCGTTCTTCCTCGAGCTGAATGATCACCGACTGAAGTTCCTTCTTTTCATGTTAGGTCCCTTTCTAGGTTACCTACACCAAATGATAGAAAACCCTAGATTCGTGTTTTCCCATGGAGGGTCCACTGCGTTTGAACGTAGAAGCTAGGAGTTTGCTAATGGACAAAGGAAGTCGAGAGTTCCTATACGAATGATTCATCAAAAAAGGAAAAAAATTGTTTCTTTTCGTTCTACAAGTTTTGGTCACTTTCATGCATATACGTACGTGGCCATCACTATAAAGAACTTTCTTCTTCCATTGTCTTGTAGCAAACTCCTCGCAGTGGCTATAAATTAATCCCGTTGTATTTTATATTTTAGGGATTGTAAATATTTAAATATTGTATTCAATTTATCATTTTAAAGTTATTCATGACTTTTATATATCCAAAAAATAATAATAACCTTTCACTAAAATATTATAAAGAAGAAGGAAATACTTCTTTTTAAAAAAAAAAAAAAAAAACTCAGCACGTGAACGTGCGCACTTACACATGCAAATCCTTTAAAATCGTTGCATGAACACTCTTGTCTAACACGAATGAGGCTTTTCGTGACTTCAACATGTGCAAATCTTTTGTTTTTTTAATTTCCAACAACTACTATTGTCAGAGAAAATTGGTAAATATAAATAAAAATATCAGTAAAAAATTTTCTTCAATAAATTACAGTGAATTTTACTAACAAGATAGTCTCTCGTTGTATGGAATTACAACGAAAAAAAATTAAAAATAAAAATAAATCAAAAAATATAATAACGTGTTATTTATACAGACATCGGAATTACTGATGAAATTAGCTTATCGGTGAATTTTGTCTATAATACTGTCGATAATATTTAATTTATGACCTAAGAAGCGATCACTTTCTCCTCATTCCCCATTTCTTCTTCTTCTTCCCAGCTTTGCAACAAACAACCCCGTTCCCCTACTCACCCAATTTTTTTACAAGTCACCGATGATAGGTTTTTCAATAAAGTATTTTCATTTGTGAGCCTGTTGGTAAAAATAATGTCGACAAACTTAGTGTCTAACCACCGACGGAATATTCCTTCGGTAAATTGAAAAATTATGGCAGTTAATATTTCAATGAAGTATTTTTGTTAATTATGTTCTTAATTTATTTTTATTTCATTTATAGTGATGGGTTGGTTTTAAGTAATAAGATGAGAGTTGCTCTCATGATTATTTTTTTAGATGCATATATACTGATTTTAAACATTTTGAATAATCATTGAAATGATTACTCAATTTTATCATATGCAATTGGGAAATTTAATTGTTTATGATGAATTTCATTTAAATAAATAAGAATTTTATTTTTAGGTTTTTTCTTCTTTTGTTTGTTTTATATGTGTGTGTGTGTAAATGATTGGTACATAGATAATAACATCAAATTTAATTGTTTAGGATGAATTTCATTTAAATAAAAAAAAAATTAGGTTTTTTTTTTCTTTCTAAAACGAGATAAGGATGGAATTGAATATGATTTTGTGTTTTGGGGGCAATGCTAGTTTGACTAAAAATCAATCATCTTTGTCTCTCTCTTTATAACGATGCTTCCAAGGGAACGAGAAATAAAGTCGGCTCAAGGTGAATAAAAGCTTTGGATAAAACTATATATTAAATATTCTAAAATATTTTTAAAATATTTTTTATTATTTTTTATGTATATATATATATGACAAGTAGAGCCTTAAACAATTTTTATTTTGTATTTGAAGTATTTTGTTATGTCGAGACAATCTTTATTTCATAAAACATAATTAATAAATATACCTTATTTTGAGTTTTTTTATACATTTCAAGTGTATACATGCGCTAACCTTTAGAGCATTTAAATAAATGAAATTCTTACAAACAAGAAATAAATTTTATTGCATGAGATGAAATAAAAATAAGTTTTGAATATGATCCAAGTATAAAGTCATTTGTTAGTCCTCTTCCATGGAGCAATGAAAGTTTCAGTTGTGAGAAAGAATTTCAGTACAATATTCTTATATGAATCCTCACAATGTGCATGCTCAATCCTTCCCTTTTTGAAAAAGAAATATATATTGTTAAATGCCCCTTGGAACCCTTAAAGAGTATTTGGGAGCGCGGTTTGTACCGCATTTCTTTAAAATTCAATTTTTTTTGTATAAAATAAATTTTTTTATATATTTCTAAATTGTTTTGATGTACTGATATCAAAAATAATTTTTTAAAAATAAAAAAATTTTATTTTGATGTATTTCTAATAAAAAAATACTTTAAACTATTATTATTATCACAATCCCAAACATTTCTTCCTTGACCTCATGGAACCTTAATATTACCTTGAAAACGACAAGATTTTGATCAGATTGTAAGAGGAAAAACAAAGGGTTGAGATGGGCCTGCCTGAGGCTGATTTTGATCAGATTGTAAAGACAATCAGAAGAATCCAGTATCAGTGCATTACACCTTACGAAGTCAACATTTGCCGGCTTTTTAAAAAAGGAGTCCACGTGTCATAAGTTCCTTCTCTCAATTCCACATTTTGCCGCCTCTAACCGTTCGATTGCGATCCAACGGCAGCACATTAGTTTTTGACTCCCTCCAATTTTGCTGACTTTTGTACTCTTTTTTTCCTCCATGCCAATTGGCATAATCACCCTTATATCCTCTTTTGTGTCATCATCCTATTTTATTTTTATTTTTATTTTTTTATGGGGCCATCTACTGTGCTCTTATTCCTTTCTTGTGTAGCTATCATCCCTGTGTGTTAGTTTTATGATTCCAGAAATTGTGGATAATCATGGACAAAATGATTACCTATAGCGATGTGATCATAGAAGATGCTAAATCTAATCAATATTTTCAATATTATGCGATGTGATTATGATATAATAAGCTCTATTTTTGTTGGTATATCAATCAATTTTACCCATCTTTGTCCAAGGTAAACAACATTTAATGAAAATTTATTTATTGAACTTGTGATATGAAAAAATTAAGTAAAAAATAAAAAATATTATTTAAATATATTTATAAGTAAAAAACACTTTTAAAACACAACATTCACAATACTTCCTGATATTCGCTCAGATCGACTTACAATCATCTCAAACGGACCCAACTTCAAAACACCGGGTCTCGTCCATGTTTGTTCGGATCATGGATCGACTAGGTTTTGCCAAGTTATTGTTCCGGCCAGTCTTTTATTAAACTCGGATCGGTCTAGTTACTGGGTTGACTTGTTGAGTCGGGCCAAATTTAATAACTATAGTATTCAAAATGATGGTGTTTAGGTGACACATACAAGGCATTTACCTTCTATTTAAAGCATAATTAAATTTCCACCAACTTGGGTTTTTTTTTGTGAATTTCTACTGTGTCATGAAAACAATAAATTTTAAGGTGACAACCTTCCATCTTAATGCTTTTAATTCATTTTCCATTTAGCCTGTGGGTGTTGGGTTGTAACAAATAACAATTACCAGTATATTTAAATTCAAATGGGTTAGGGCTAATCCTAACTAACTAGAAAATTTAATTTTTTTAGTTTAATATAAATATCCGTTCAAGTGAGTTGAATGGGTTGGTAGCAAATGACTTGTGCCAACCAAGTGGGAGGATCGATATTCCTGCCAAAAGTTGCAGCGTCAATCCTTTCCTTCTACACAAAATTACGAAAAGATAACCTAATATGGGTTAAGAAATAGAGAGAAATTAGATATGTTGCCCCCGCACGGTCCATAGGGTGAATTTTTTTTATTATTTTAAAAAAATAATAGGTTAAAACAATTCAAGTCTCAAGTTATTGATTAAATTAACAATTTTAATATATATAAAAAAAACAACAACAAAAAAAAATCATATTTGAATTTATTCGAATTATCAAACAACCCAACATTAACCTAACTAAAAGAAAACCAAGAAAAAAAAAGTCAAACTTTAAAAAACAACAACAAAAAAAAAATGGAGCTAAAATCTAACAGGAAAAATCTAGTAAGAATGAAATCTTAAAAAAAATTATCACAAACAAAAAATTGCAATTAAAAAAATTAAGACCAAACTTGAAAGATTCAAACAATCATAAGGGGGTGAAATTGAAAATTATTTTTAATATGGTAGATTATTTATAGATTAAAATATAGCAGGGATGGAATAGAAAAAATATTATTGAGGGCTAATCCAATAGAATCAAACTGATAAAAAATAAAAGTTAAAAAAGAGAATTAAACTAAAAAAATAACAAAAAAAAAAGTTAAAAAGAAGGATAAAAAATAAGACAATATCAATTTAAAAAAAGAGAAAAAACAAGGCAAACTTCTTAAACCTGGTTTAATATCTAAAAGTCGTATCTTATGAAATTTTTTACTCGAATTCAATCAAGAAGCATATTTCTCAACCAATTTAATTTTAAAGAATGAGATCAGTGAAAAATATTAATAAAAAACCCTGTAAAGGCAACAACAAAAAATAAAGATAAAATTTGATAGAAAAAACCGAAGGATGGTGCAATTTAATAAAAAATAATCCCAAATAAAATAAATATCAATTAAAAGAATAAGGATTAAATTTTAAAAATTAAAAAAATCATAAATGATGAAATTGAAAACATCTGTAAAAACCCGAACAAATATCCCAAACATGATCAAATCTTAAAAAGCTCACAATCAAAGAGAAGGAAAAGAAAAGTAATTTCGGGCCAAATCACGTTGAACAATCATACACATACCACCATGGGAAAAAGAGGATACCGAGACGAATCAAATAATGCGGCAAAATCATGGTTACAACAATTAGAGCCAGCCGCACGCCAAAAGGCAGCATAGTGGCTGACATGTTAAAGTGTGCGAGATACGCGTCAACAACTTTTTTGTTTTTTATTTTATATTTACAAAACCAAAAAATTCCCTTAGAATTAAATAATAATAACACACAAACTATGATGGAATTACAACCAAGCTCCAAAAGTCAAAACTAAAATATTCAAATGGTAAGAGTGATATAGTAATTTCATTGTTTAATCAAATATAAAACTACAAAAACACCCCTGTGCAGAAGGAATTTGATTGTTTTATTCAAGGGTTATATTAGTAATTTTACCGTGTATTAAAACACAATTACCAAAATAACCCCGTATAATCCTTAAAATACATTTATGTCATGATAAAAAGATCACCTTTCCCTGAAGCAAAGGCAAAAAGATAAAATAACAAAGGGGTATGATAGTAATCATACTACTGTAATGAATAGTAATCCGTGTCTTAAGGCATAATAATATCGTTAAGTGGATTAGTTTTTTTCTTATAATAAAATAAAATAGTTTTTTTTTTCCGGTCAGTGGTCACCTAGTTTTTGTCCAATGTACTTGAGTGATCAAATTAGAACCCATTTGATTGTAGTAGCAATTGCTTTTCAAAGTGTTTTTTATTTAAAAATACATTAAAATAATTTTTTTATTTTTAAAAATTTATTTTTAATATCAACTTATTAAAATGATCAAAAAACATACAAAAATTAATTTGAAGTAAATAAAAAAATAAAAAATCTTTGATTTTTTTAAAATACTTTTAAAATATAAAAATAAATAGGATATAGGATATAGAAACACAAACACACCAAATAATTAAACAAAAAACAAAATTATTGAGAACCACGGTGCTTAAAAATAAGAAAAATGATAGCTATTTCTACGAGAAATTTACAAAAAAATTAATTTGTAGCATTCCCAAACATGTATCCAATTTAATAAGACCTCTACTCGAACTATTAGCTCGATCAAGAACAAATACTCATGAAACAAATGTGGTTGGTAGGGGCAATTGCCAATTTCTTTATATGCCCAATATCATTTCAATGTATTCTATTTTTCAAGAAAAAAAGAAAATAATCCTTTTCACTACTCTTTTATATATGTAATCTTTCTGTGAGCATTAATTTATTTTTCACATTTTTTATGTAATATTTTTAAATAATTTATTTTTAAATGTCATAAGAAAATATAGTTTTGATACACAAACTAATTTTAAAAACCCTTGGACTTTACAACAAAAGAATTCTAATACAAATGATTGTGATATGCTTCACTGATCTTAAAAATAAAAATAAAAATAATAATAAAAGGAAATGCTAATTAATAATAAATGAAAAAGTGGAGGGTAAAATGGTAATCGACAAAAACCCACATGAGTAGTTAAAAGTATAGTTTTCAGACCCGGCTCGGTGGTCGGCCCCATCCAAGACACGGGTTTCGGGTTTTGACCGGGTTACCGGGTCGCCTAGGTCAATTCTTCTTTTTTTTTTTTAATTAAAATGATGTTATTTTAGTAAAAAAATAAAAGTTAACGAGTTGCAATCAGGTTTTTGACCTCGTTTTGTCGGGTTCCAGATCGACTTGCTGGGTCGGATTGAGTTTCAAAACTATAGTTAAAAAATTTTGTTTGATATTGAGTTTTTTTTTTAAATTGAATTTTTTTTAGTTTTAAATTATTTTAGATGTTTTTGAATTATTTTAATTTGTTATTATAAAAAAATATTATTTTATTATAAAACATTCTTTACTTATTCCTAATCATGCCATTACATTCGTTTGGTACGAAAAAAATTAAAAAATCTAGTAAAATACTTCAATTTGTTTTTTTTTTTAAAGAGAAGCTTTCTTGGTTTCCTCTCTTTATTTTTATTTTATTTGTGAAGCAGAGAAAAAGCTGCTTCTTCTCCACAAGCCTGCCTGCCTCCGCCTCCGCCTCCTCCTCCCATTTCAATATTCTATTTTGCTACTAAATTTCTCTCACTTTCTTGGTTTCCTCTCTCTCTCTCTCTCTATACCTACAGTTGCTGTTTCTGCTATTGAGCTGTTACGTTTTTGGCCTTTTCTTTTTATATAGAAAAAGAGAGCTTCATTTTTCACTGTTTCACTTCACTTTTTTTTGTATGTAGTGAGGTTTTTGTTCTTCTTTTTCTTGAGATCGATCTGCCAGCTTTGACTTACTTTGCTTTACTGAGAAGGGTTTTTGTTTCCTCACAAGACCCAGTTTAGACCATTTCAAGGTATGCGAAGAGATGCTTCTTTCTGTTTTTTATTTTCAAATTGTTAAGTTCGGAGTTGAGATTTCTGGTTCTTACTGTGATTGTTAATGAGTTGAAAATGTGAGTTTGGATATTAGATCGGTTTGATTCAGCAAATTTTATTTGCTTTTAAGTGGGAAGAAAATGAGGGAAATTGGAGAAAAGTTCGGTTCTTTGATTTACTTATTATTTTGTTTTTTGGTCTCTAATGGAGAAAAATTGAAACTTCAAACTTCAATGTTCAAGTTTTGATCTTTTTCATTATTTTTTTAATTATAAATTTTGGTACCTTGCTTAAAAGCATATACAAGTCAAGTCTTACAAGCATTGTTGTCTTTTTTAACCTTGTAAGTGAAATTTGTGGTCAAGGAAGGTATAAAAGTTTGTTAACTTGCTTAATGTTTGCAGAAACAAGAGCAGTTTTCTAGTAATTCAAGTTTGAAGAACGGAGAGGAATTTGAAGAATTGAACCATTTTTAATTTATTTAGGATCCGTGAGAAGTATCTGCTAGTGAAGGGTTGTATTGATTTTTCTTTTTTGGGTTACTTGAAGGACTTGGATAGATTTTTTAAGGTGTTGAGCTTGTGAATGGTGGTGACTAAGTATCGAGGGAGCACTAGGGCTGGTTTCTAAAACTATGGTCCCCTCCATCAAGCTGTATCCAAATAAGTTTTAAAGTGTGGCCTTGTGATAAGACGTTTTTTTAGGGTGAAAAAGCTAAAAAGTTAGCCTTTTAATTGATCCTTTATCTTATGGCATCTGTTGGAACTCAATCGTCAGGATCAGAGAAAATGTTACCGAAATCCCAGGTCTTGCCTTCTCTAGAGTCGATCAAATCTTTGCCGGTTGATTTTAGGTTCGTGGGTTCGCCAACATCTGAACAATTGGAAAAACCTGTGGATGTGAAATCATTAAATAGCAATGCAGTCTGTTTGAGTTTTCCAGAAAAAAATGATATGGGGAATGGCCTTGTTGAGGGAGCTGAGGATAGTGTTGGCAATGATGTCAGTGAGGATTCACCTTATAGTCGGACTGCTATCTTGATTGAACAAAGGCCTTCTGTGGGTGATGAAGATTTGGACACGGTGGTTATGCCTTTGCCTTCGATATCAACATCTCGCAGGGAACGCAGGTGGTCTGATACCAGCTCCTATGCTACAAACAAGGTACCCTTGCATGAATGGGATTAGTTTTTGGTCTGATTATGGCTAAATTCTTGCAGTTTTGGATGCATATTTATCTAGAGGCTGTGGAGGTTGATACTAAATTATGATGAAGCTATTCGGATTTAAGTTGATTGATTAGCATTCAATTCATTGATCTTGTTACCTATGTTAAAGTTTACCATTTCAGAAACTTCAATCTTGGTTTCAACTTCCTAATGGGAATTGGGAGCTGGGGAAGACTTTATCAACTTCAGGGACCGAGTCTACTATTTCTCTCCCTGATGGAAAAGTAAGTGAAATTTTCAGAAAATTTTTAAGATGTATTTGTGGTATAAATATTTAGGGATGTTTTAATTTGACTTGCGTTTCAAATCATAGGTTTTAAAGGTGAAAACTGAAAGTCTTGTGCCAGCAAATCCTGATATTCTTGATGGTGTAGATGATCTCATGCAACTTAGTTACCTAAATGAGCCATCAGTGTTGTACAATCTTCAGTATAGATACAATCGTGATATGATTTATGTAAGTGTTTGTGTTAGTATTATATTTGGTTTTGAATCAGTTAGTGAAATACTGATTTCCCCTAATTCTTTTGAGTGCAATTTAGACAAAAGCAGGGCCAGTTCTGGTAGCCATCAATCCTTTTAAGGAAGTTCCTTTATATGGAAATAATTACATTGAAGCATATAAGAATAAATCTATGGAGAGCCCACATGTGTATGCCATTACAGACACGGCCATCCGGGAAATGATACGAGGTGGTTTAATTTTTCATATATTCTGAAAGATTGAGTTTCTGGTGGTTTGTGACTTTCTGAAATTTGTCATATTTTGTAGAGTTCTTATTCTTTTTTTTCCTCTCTCTCCAGATGAAGTAAATCAATCTATCATTATAAGGTTAGTAAAGTGTGAGTAATTAAGTTTTTTTTTTTTTTTGAAGGTGCTTCTTCAATTAATAGCTTATCAATTAATTGTTCCTCATGCTGTTTGCTTCTAGGCAGTTTGAGTAGGAACTCATAATGTGGCATTTTGTAGATAGTTTATATGACAAGTTGAAACCATGTGTGTTTCACACCTATGTCAATGTTCATGTTGAAGGTTTAGTGGATGTTCATCTGGAAATAACATCTAGAGAGATACCATCTCGTTATCCTTGTGGTGACCAGAGTTCTGCTTTTGTTATTATATGATATAGTGTTCACTGTTAACATACAAGACTAAATAATTTGCAGTATATAACAAAGGCCATGAAAAAAGGGTGAAGCTACTGGAGAACATAATGAACTTTAACTATGATAACTTCCTTGCATCCCAGCATGTTAGAAATAGCCCATCCACTGAAAAAATGGGTTATAGATTCTGCTAACCTAGCCTCATTGTCTGCTCATGGACTTATTGCTTCTCTTGTCTTCTTTGGGTATGCAAAGTCCTTGTGATTATTTTATTTGAGTGACTCACGCTATCATGGAGTATAATCGAGGAAGAAATTCTATCTTTCCTTTGAACTCTGCTTGGTCGCGTACTTCTCACTTTCATTTGTCTTGTGTGTTTTGAATTTTGATGATCTAGAAGTTTTTGGATGGTTTTGGATTTATACTAGCACGTGCCTCCCTTTTGTGTTCTTTTAACCAGTTTATCACTTTCTCAAAATGATACAGTACACGTGATGCATATCATCAATAAATGGCACATAACATGACATACCAAAGAAGCACAAGTTTATAGCATTTTTAGCAGAAGTTTATAGTGTTTTTTTTTACATTCCTTGTACACATCTGAGTTCGATTCCATTTGTTTGTTGCCTCAGTGGTGAAAGTGGAGCAGGAAAAACAGAGACAGCAAAGATAGCAATGCAATATTTGGCTGCTCTTGGTGGTGGCAGTGGGATAGAATATGAAATACTGAAAACCAATCCTATTCTAGAAGCCTTTGGTAATGCCAAGACATTGAGGAATGACAACTCAAGTCGCTTTGTAAGCTCCATGTTCTTTGTTTGAAACATCACAGTGTTCTTTACTCTTTAGGTTAACCTACTGGTATTGAGGGATGACAGTTATTATTGTCATCCAGAATTTAATTTTAATTATCAATACTTGTTCTGAACATGTTGCAGGGAAAGCTGATTGAAATCCACTTTAGTGAAACAGGAAAAATATCAGGTGCCAAAATTCAAACATGTAAGATTTCTCAGATTACTGATGCACTTCAATGATGTTAGATATATTTTCCTGTTCACTTTTTTGAAATTTCTGTTACTGACTGAGTTATGAATCTATGTTCGTTCTTGTTTGGTGCACAGTTTTACTGGAAAAGGTAATTTTCTATTCCTCTTTCATATTGTCTGCATCATTTTTTTGAGTTGCCAATTTAATCTATTAAATAAACAGTCCAGAGTGGTCCAATGCATGGAGGGTGAGAGGTCATATCATATATTTTATCAGCTTTGTGCTGGGGCTTCACCAAAACTAAGAGGTATGTACTGCCATATATTTTCTCAATGTGTTCAAATTATGATGCATATTTTAAGAGCGCACCAAGTTCCTTTCCTTAAAAAAAGCATCCAAATATACTGATTCCTATGTAATAATAACAAATGATCCTACCCCATTTCTGCTGTTTCTTTCATGAGCACAGAGAAAATAAACTTGAAGATTGCAAGTGAATATAAATATTTAAGGCAGAGCAATTGCTACACAATTACTGGGGTTGATGATGCTGAACGCTTCCATGCTGTTATGGTTTGTTTTTGGCTTCCCATTTTCTTGCATAGTTGCTTTTAATCTTCAATTTTTTTCCGCTTTTATGTTGAGACTAGAGGTTTTGCATGCCAACTTGCTTATAGCTGCTACAACTTTTCAGGAAGCTCTGGATATTGTTCATGTCAGCAAGGAAAACCAAGAGAGTGTATTTGCAATGCTTGCTGCAGTGCTGTGGCTTGGAAATGTCTCATTTTCTGTTGTTGATAATGAAAATCATGTTGAACCTATGGCAGATGAAGGTAAGATGCTTTCAAAAATTGGATGATTAACATATTTAAATTCATCATATCCATTGTTTCTCACTATTAGGAAAAAATAATAATTCTCTTGACTTTTTCTCTTGAAAAAGTAATAATGTTCAGAAGTAAATCTAGAGAAGAGTTGCTTTGATTGATTGGCCACCCTGCATCGACATGGACATTGAATATGAATGACAGCTGAACTTATGTTGCTAGTCATGGATGGTTTGACAAATATAGTCATGAAGGATTAGGTTTTCGCACAGTAATTAAAACAGACTGGCAATGCTAATTAAAATGCTGACCTCCCAAGTAATGAAACATGCAATAATTGCAATAATGCTATTTCTGTTTTTTCATTTTTCTGTTTTAGTTATTTTGTGAGGATGAAATACAACTATTATATGTTGTATTAGTTCCAACAGCATCTTATATTTGATCTTATTGATGCTTCTTAGAGTGATTGTGCTTGTTTCTAGAGGCAAATCAAACTCTGTTTTCTTCAAATTGTTGCACTGAGGCTTGCTTTTATCGTGATCAGGTCTAACCACTGTTGCAAAATTGATTGGATGTAATGTTGGGGAGCTTAAGCTGGCTTTATCTACTCGCAAGATGAGGGTTGGAAATGATACAATTGTCCAAAAGCTAACCTTATCACAGGTGAGAAAATGTCAAAAATCAGCCTTTTCTATAGTTAGATATTTAAGGGGAAACTCACTGTTGCGTTGGACTTACACTTGCATATATAGCAAGGCAACAAGTATATGCTTGCCTCTCATAAGCGACGGATCTAAACAAGCACCAACATCCTTTTCAAACTTTCACCTTTAAAACTGTAATATTGGACCACCCTGCAGTCTGTCTGGAGGTGGTATCTATTTGAAAGTTAATTGAATTTTAAAAACATATAGATATGTATGAATGCAAAGGTCTTTACTTGAGCTCATGTTAATAGTAATTTTCCATGGAGTGCATAAAGATATTCAGTTATGAACTATTTGTTCTTCTACTTTTCAGGCAATTGATACAAGAGATGCTCTGGCAAAGTCGATATATTCTTGCTTGTTTGATTGGCTTGTTGAACAAGTCAACAAATCACTTGCAGTTGGTAAAAGGAGAACCGGCAGATCCATCAGCATTCTTGACATTTATGGATTTGAATCGTTTGAAGTGAGTTTAGTCATCATCCTACTGTGATATTCTCTCTGTTTGTGAGTTGAATTTTGATATATGGCATTCTATGCTATTTACTGTATCTGTAGAGAAATAGTTTTGAGCAATTCTGCATAAATTATGCGAATGAGAGATTACAGCAACACTTCAATCGTCATTTATTCAAGTTGGAGCAGGAGGTAAGTATCTTAAAACATCTTACAAGACTCCTGGTTTCATAGTTGAACTCAAGGCAATAATGGGTGAGGGATGTCTTAAAATTTCACTCATTGATCCTCAATATCCAAAAGTGAGTTCTGGAATTCTCCTATTTGTTAAAAAACAAGACTTCTGTCTCCTTGGGGGAAAAAAGGTTAAGAATTCTGACATATCATTATGATGGATTAGTAGTGGTTTCAACATCTATACATGACACAGTACTAGGCTTTTGAGCTTCTGTAGCCTAAGAAATTAGGATGCATTACTACATTTGCAGTGCATGTGTTTACAAGATGTTCTTGTCTTCCAGGAATACATACAAGATGGCATTGACTGGGCCAAGGTTGACTTTGAAGATAACCAAGACTGTCTCAATCTTTTTGAAAAGGTACAGAGTAACTCGCTAGAATGTTTCATTTGTGCTTTTTATTTGTTTCTTTGAATTGTAGTGTTGGAAATAGAAACATGTACCTCTATTGTAATATTACTGTTTCGAGCCTGTTGAATATACCTTGATATGATCATTAAATTGATGTTTCTGTTCCTCACCGCATAATGGTTTGTGGACTATATTCAAACCTGATGGTTATTTCTATGGTTAACCAATGCATTTTTGCATATCTTGAGAAGGATAGGGATTCCATCAATGTTGAATGCAAGTTCATACCCTGTCTTCTTACAAGTCAACTGAGGTCTTGAGTTGCAAATGGGATAGTTTCTTGATGTGGTCAGCAAAAGAAATACAAAACGTGTTTTTTTTAGAGTTCTAAAAAACTCTCAAGAAAAGCTATCTAAGCTGACTCCCTTCTTATCATGAGTGTATTTCTCATATTTTTTTTCTAGTTTGTGTAATAGAGGTATAGAAAACCTGATACAATGAGACTTTCTTCTTTTTGTTTGACAAATTAAAATTAACAAATGTGGATGATCGTGCACAGTAAAAATGGATTCTTAAATTTGTTTTCTGCATTAGTTCTAATGCACAAGTTTCATAGTTTAGACAACTTTACTTTTATCTTTTATGCAGGAATTTCTTGACTTCTCCCAAATTTCTTCTGTTTTTGAAATTTGAATTTATACAACCTGAACCTTTTATCTTTTATGCAGAAACCTTTGGGCTTATTATCATTACTGGATGAGGAGTCCACCTTTCCAAATGGCACAGATTTGACATTTGCCAACAAGCTTAAACAGCATTTGAACTCTAATTCTTGTTTCAGAGGAGAGCGAGGCAAGGCCTTCAGTGTCAGCCATTATGCTGGCGAGGTATTGGCCTTTCAGTCAACAATAGTCCATTGTGCTTTCCTTTTGTTGTGACTCAAGTGCTTGTAATGGTCAAAATTGACTAACAAATTTGATATGGCACTGTTTGAAAGAATGCCATTGTTCAGATCCCTTTACTGTTAGTGTGACCCAGCGAGCTGTGGACGACTGTGCTTCTGATTCTTTTAGTTTCCCTTAAGATTAAAGTGATTTAACAATGTAGGTGCCATGACCTTTTGGTTATGTAAAGGCTACCTCATTTAATGCTGTCACTGTGTTGAATTTCAGGTTACTTATGATACAACTGGATTTCTGGAGAAGAATAGAGACTTATTACACTTGGACTCTATCCAGCTTCTCTCTTCATGTTCATGCCATCTCCCCCAGATATTTGCTTCCAATATGCTTACACAAACTGAGAAACCTATAGTTGGTCATTTATATAAAGCAGGTGGAGCAGATTCACAAAAGCTAAGTGTTGCAACAAAATTTAAGGTATATTATGTTCTGTTGTCTGTACCCAAACCTAAAACTGGGATGCCGTAAGGTTTACATTGGCCATGAATTCTTTTTCTTTTATTTTCGTTGCCTAATGATACAAGGTTTTGTTCAGTATCAAGAAAAGGGTTTTGTAAGCCATTATTTATCAGATATTGATATGTGATGATCAAGAATATGAACTGTTCAATCCTGATAGTTAGGAAACTTGTTTCTTTTTAATTTGGATCAGTTGAGAAAGAGTTTGTTCTTAATCAACACTTGTATTATTGATGGTAGTGCTTTGAAAAGTTTCCTGTAAATAAGATTTATGTTGCTGTTAATGGTAAAAAAAGGGATTATCATTATTCTCTTGCATGTTTCCCCTTACATCTGAATGGTTAGGCTTTTATATTTGATGTGTTAAGCACAGATGAGTGAATGCTAGGTAACAATCTAGCTTCTGCTTGTCCCAATAATTCTATTAACCTAGCATTTTGGTGTATAGGGCCAACTGTTCCAGTTGATGCAACGTCTAGAGAACACAACACCACATTTCATACGTTGTATAAAGCCTAACAACTCTCCTTCTCCTGGGTCATATGAGCAAGGACTTGTATTGCAGCAACTGAGATGTTGTGGAGTTCTAGAAGTAGTTCGTATATCAAGGTGTGGATTTCCTACCAGAATGTCACACCAGAAGTTTGCCAGAAGGTAAAGAAAATTACTCTTTCCACTTATGTGACAACTTCCAGAATTGTCTGATTCCATAGTGTTTAGTATCTCATTTTGCTTTTGGGATGCTTATTGCCTGACACGATTTTTGCATCAGATATGGTTTTCTTCTGCTGGAAAATGTTGCTTCTCAAGATCCACTCAGCGTTTCAGTTGCAATTCTTCATCAGTTCGACATCATGCCAGAGATGTATCAAGTTGGCTACACAAAATTATTTTTCCGAACAGGACAGGTGAAATGGAGAATCTGCATATGCACACAAAACACATGGAAACCTACATGCATACGAACAAACATACATACAAAAGACTATTAGATGTTTATCATACATGGCTTCTTTAGATGGTTTTGAGAACTTTTTTTTTCCTGGGATAAATACCATGGATTATTATCAACCTACTTTCAAACATGATTGTTAAACCTTTATGTCATCTCGTACTTTTTATGCAGATTGGTGTGCTTGAGGATACAAGAAACCGCACTCTACATGGTATTTTACGTGTTCAAAGCTGTTTCAGAGGGCACCAAGCTCGCAGTTACCTCAGGGAGCTCAGAAGAGGAGTTTGTGCTCTTCAGTCATGTATTACCCTCTCTTTTCTAGTGTGAACCTTTGTTTACTTTAAACCATTGTCATACTTGTAAAAGGAAACATAAATTATATGTAAGTATGCCTGTGATGATGACTTATTTATTCCTTCATACAGTTGTTCGTGGAGAGAAATTCAGAAAGGAATATGCAGTCTTACAACAAAGACATAGAGCTGCTGTTGTTATACAAAGACACATCAAAAGCACAATCTGTAGGAAAAAATACAAAAACATGCATCAAGCATCAATCTTGATACAATCAGGTATTCATAAGTTCTGTCCTGGACTTGTGAGTTTATTGCAGTAAAGTCAGATATCTTTGCTCATCTGAATGATTGAGATCAGAGTTTGCAAGGAACAATCTCTGGGTTGGGTTCCTTGAGGTTGTGGTCTAGTTGGTTTCAGTCAACACTTGAGATTGTTATTTTCTGTTTGGAAATGTTTAAACCAAGCTGCTTTGCTTTTATTAATAAGATGGCCTGTCTGTTATTCATGAAATTGTCTGTGCTATGCTGCAGTTATTCGTGGATGGTTGGTGAGAAGATTTTCAGGTGATGTAGGATTATTGAAATCTGGGGCAACTAAGGTACTATTCCATCTTCTTTTTCCTGTACACCCATTATAACTATCACTCGTTTGCTAATTCGATCTTGCTTCCAATGTTGTTGTCATTAGTTCCCTATTTGATAGAATCCTGATTTGTTTTTGTATTTTTTTGTTGTCTATTTATATTGAACTTGCTATATCTATCTGTATGGATCTCAATTGCAACCTTTTACTATTGAAAAAGAAGCTTCAGGGATATCATAACAGAGCAATGCACTGGTTTCAAATGAGATTGGGATTGATAATTTCTCGTCTCATGTATGTGCACCTATCGTTGTATCTATCCATACATGTGATTTGTGAGTATACTATATTAAATTGATGTAGATATATATCCCAGTCTGTCTGGTTGCTTGTCCTAAGGACTCTGCTCTACCCCCCACCAAGAGCTTAATTTTATGAATTCCTGGTAAAATCTACATGTATATAATGAAGGTGAGGATCCAGTTCCAAGGATGGATCATATGCAGCCTGTCACTTAACTATCATATGGGCTTAATTTTATAGGACACTACTGTGTTGCCCTCCCCCATTGTGAAACCCAACGTGTGATCTTTATTGGCTGACTGAAACAGTATTTAATGGTGTAAATATCTTTGGTGATTATTCGTTAGGGTAATGCTTTGGTCCTCCTTTCCTAAGAAGACACTGTTCATATTAGAGTCTTGTATTCTTACAGTAGAGATATTAAACAATTACAAGTTCTCAACAGGGCAATGAGTCAGATGAGGTGCTCATGAAGGCATCTTATCTTGCTGAACTACAGCGACGAGTTCTCAAAGCTGAGGCTGCTCTTAGAGAGAAAGAGGAGGAGAATGACATCCTTCACCAACGGCTCCAACAATATGAGAGCCGCTGGTCTGAATATGAGTTAAAAATGAAGTCCATGGAAGAAATGTGGCAGAAACAGATGAGATCCCTACAATCCAGCCTCTCCATTGCAAAGAAGAGCCTATCTGTTGATGATTCTGAGAGAAATTCTGATGCATCAGTCAATGCAAGCGAAGAGAGAGACTTTAGCTGGGATACAGGAAGTAACCATAGGGGTCAAGAAAATAACGGTGTGAGACCAATTAGTGCGGGCTTGAGTGTTATAAGCCGGTTAGCTGAAGAATTTGAGCAGAGGAGTCAAGTATTTGGAGATGATGCCAAGTTCTTGGTAGAGGTAAAATCTGGTCAGGTTGATGCAAGTATGAATGCTGACCGAGAGCTCAGACGGTTAAAGCAGATGTTTGAAGCTTGGAAGAAGGATTATGGATCGAGACTACGGGAAACAAAGTTGATCTTGAACAAGCTCGGAACTGATGAAGGTGCCCTTGATAGGATGAAAAAGAAGTGGTGGGGCAGGAGGAACAGCACGAGGTATAGTTAGATTACTTTCTATAGTGAGTTATAGTTGTTGCTTTGTTTGGTGGTTAGCTCCTGGCTATTTAACATCCAAAAATTCTATAGCAGAGAAATTGTGATGAGTTTTGTTATACGAGCGATGTGGTGATGGCAGAGCCTAGTAGTTTTCATTGAAGCCTAAATTAAAATGTACATCATTCTTTTTCTATTATTACACAAGTTGAAGAAGTAGATTTTCTTCCATTGGCAGTGTCTGTTTCCTATTTAATCTTTTTTAATTAATCAGGAAATTCAGTCTCTTTATTGCAATTGTTGACCCGTATTGTTGACAAGGAAACTTCCATAAATGTATCCCCACCTGTAAGAAATTCTTGAAATCCTAGCTAGATCCCTCACGTTGATGTGGAGCAATTACTCTTCTTCAAACTCTTGTTTGATTTGACCTGCAAACTTTTAAGCTGTAAATAGTCCAGATAATTTCAGTCTTTGCAGCATCGATTCTTCAAATTCGAATTCGGTTCCTTTACAAGGTCCTGCAGTACCTAGCCACCTATTATTTCAGGCTTTGTGATTGCTGATTAGAGATCCTGTAATGGTGGTTCCCAAATATACCTTTTCTCGCCCATGACACAAGCAAAGTCTTCTCCTCTATGGATCACTCCCTATACCTTTCAAGCCTACCAAAACTAGAACCGTTGTCCCTGTTTCAGAAAAAAAATGTTGCTTATATTGGTTCTAACTAGCACTCGCTCCTGCCACTAATCATTCTGGTTATAATGACTGGAATTCCAAATCTCACCGGCCCACCCTCGAAGCTTTCTTTTATTCTACTCCATCCTCGAGTAACCTGCCACGCTATGTTATGATTCTTAATTATGAAGAAGTAGAAGCTGTGACTTTCTGCAAGATCGGAGACGACAAACATTGGAGATTTATTGAATCTTGTCGTTGTCGGCGGCATGAAGATATGGCAAGCTGTAATGGACGGTTCTGCCTCACGGACTCTGATGGAAATTTGTCTTTCGGATGATTTAAACTCAACCTCTTCAAAGATATCTCAAATCATCTACCTCCCCTGCTGGGATTATTATTATGGTGATGGTGATGAACGAAAGTGCTACTTGGCAGAAGTAACAGAGCAACTTATTGCAGTGCAGTGAAAGAGCAAATATCAGCCAATTACTGCATCGTCTCGGAAGGTGCAGGAGTAGAAGGAAATCGCATATACTATACCGAGCAAAATCCATTAATCATATAGAGCATGAGATAGATGCAGTACCTCCATTTCAAAGACAATAGCTTGGATGGAAAATGTGGTTTGCCCCCTCACCAGCTTTGTGAGTTTCTTCTCTTGTCAATTGCTTAAGCACCTTCAGATATATATATATATATATATATGGATAAAAAAAAAAAAACAAGAAGAGATAACGAGAAATAGAAGGGGGGTGAGAAGGATGTGTGTTAAAATTGTTAGATCTAGAGAATCAGACTTTTTTCACTTTTATTAATTGAGTTACGATCTACACACACACACACACACACACACACGGGAGAGAGGTATGTTTTAACTATTCCACTTTACATAGCACCCCTCTCCTAGATTGAAGCTTGAAAATACAGGAGTTAATATATACAATTGGTGTTTCTATTTCATTGTAATTCTACGTGTTTCTATTTCATTGTAATTCTAATGATTCATGCTAACATTTTCTCTGGTACATAGATATCTTTAATGCCCAATTTGTCAAGGGAAGCATAAAAAAATCTACTAGAAACTACCTTTGTTGATATATCTGCTAGTTGGTCTTTTGATTTGACAAAAAAAAAAAAAAAATAATCTTCTCTTCAAGATTTTGCTTAACAAAATGTTGGTCTATCTCCATTTGTTTTTTTCGATCATGCTTAATAGGATTTTGTGAGATATCAATTGTTGCCTTATTGTCACAAAACAAGTTCATCTTCATCTTGGGAACGTAGCCTATTTCCATTAGTAACCTTCTAAGCCATAGTAGTTCACAAAGCTCTTTTACCATCCCTCTAAACTTGGCTTCAACACTTGATCGAGCCACCACTTTTTGCTTTTTGCTCCTTTATGTAACCAAGCTTCCTCCCACGAATATAAAGTACCCTTACGTGGATTTTCTATCTAGAAAACTCCCTGTCCAATTTGCATCTGTGTATCCTTTAACATCCAAGTGGTCATTTTTAGAGAACATTAGAGCCTTTCCTAATATGGATTCGAAGTATCAAAGTATTCAAATCACTGCATTCATATGTTCTTCACTTGAATTATGCATAAATTAGCTCACAACACTTACGATATAAGCAAAATCAGGGTGAGTGTGTGACAAGTAAATAAGTTTTCCCACTGGCCTTTGGTATCGTCCTTTATCCATTGGTGCTTGGTCTGTGTGTTCTGTGAGTTTGTGATTTTGAACTATAAAAGTACCTGTTGGTTTGCACTCTAATAATCCTACCTCAGAAAGTAGATCCATCACATACTTTCTTTGGGACAAGAATATACCCCTCCGTGACCTTGTCACCTCTATTCCCAATAAGTACTTAAGTTCACTCAGATTCTTTATCTCAAACTCGGCTGATAATTGCTCTTGTAGTCTTGAAATGTTTTCAGTGTCATCTCCGGTAAT